>APFE030187804.1:0-20153 GCA_000404065.3 Pinus taeda | reverse complement strand
CCTCTTAGTGAGTTTCCATCAAGGACAACACCTGTACCATAATGCCAACAGGCCCCACTCAAACAATCCATGAGGTCATCCAACCTAGGTAAGGGATTAATATACTTAATGGATATCTTATCAGTATCTTATGGATATATACACATTCACCACTCACCTTCTTTTGTGGGTGATAACCCCATTGTTATAACACTAAGACTTGAAACTTATCCACAAATATATCCTTGATCAAATTCCTTCTACAATCGTCCAATTGCTAGTAGTATAGAGTTTCTATTCTCACCTTCCTAGAGTTGCTTCGACATTATGGAAAAAACAAAATGTTTGCTTTTCCTTCAAAAACTCATCAGTTGAACATGGTATAATTTTGCCACTATTGTTGCTCACATCTTCATTGCAATTGCTTCCCATTACTGTCACTGTACCCAATATTGGATCCAACTTTTGTCATTATATAGCCTTTGAAAATACATAAATATTCTTCCTACCATCATGGAAAACATTCCTACAAAACCACCATGGTATTCTATTAGTACATGGCATGCATTCATTTTTACCACATCACATAAGACCTGCTCACTAAAGTTTCCAATCTGAAAATTTTAACAAGCACTAATCCATCAAGTTCACTCATTGTCCCAATTATAACCATGAAACCCAATATGGATTGGAATGGGGAATACAATGTAGCTTCAACTTCTCTATGACTTCTAAAGATATGAGATTTTTTGTACTTCCAGCATCCATGACTATTTTATGCCATTTTCCCTAAGCCTTACATTTTGTCTTGAAAATATTCCTTATTTATTCAAGTTCCTCTACTATCTTATCTGTAGGTTTATGAAACACTCATTATAAAATCAAGTTCTCAAAATATTTCTGATGAAAGACCATTACATCTTCACCAACAATGGTTTTTGCACCTACCTTTATGACCTTTTTTCATGCTTCACTTCATATTCCTACATTGTGATTTTATAGACATTCAAATGCCTTATGACCCTCTACTCCATATTTATATCATGTAATATTTTACTTAATTTTTCCTCCTCTAAATCCTCTACCTCTTCTAGTGTCATTTCCTTTATTTCCATGGCTACTAGTAGATTCATTTTCCTTTTAACTTCCTTTTTGTCCTTTTCTACAAAATTTGTATTGTTCTTTTGTACCACTATTCTCTTCCACCTTCCAGGAAACTTTATAGGATTAATCCAAATTTACAAAAAAAAAATGTATGCTTATCTCATCTTAAATCTAATAATTTAATCCTTTCATGTATCTCTCCATCCTCTGATATTTTGGTTCTTTAATCTCTGACCTATGTTATAGTTTGTAAAATTCCCCAATGTACTCCTACATATTCAACTCTTTGCACCTCAATTTTTATATTTTCTTACACAAACTTTGTTGGTAATTAGCAGGTAGGAATTTCTCCTTGATTTTGTTGACCATGTTTGTTTTGCAACCACCTCACAAAACAAAAGATAGATCAATGACTTAAAAATTAGCCTCTTCAAGGGGGGAACCTCCTTCACATTACATAAATGAACAATTCTTTGATTAAACAAACGATAACACCTCTTTGGTATATATAGGAGTCTAAGGAGTCACAAAATAATCAGATCCTACATAAAAATAAAAATGTAATGGCACAACAATAACAATAGTGGGATTCTATGGGGCACAACAATAATAACATGGGGGATAAATGGGCACAAAAATAACAATAGCAAGCTACACCAATAATAATAAGAAAGGGAATACACTAGTATTATATGGACCTAACATGGCCCTCTACTTCAACAAAATGTTTTCCTCGACACTTGAGTAGTTCGAGATGCTTTTGTATAAAATTTGCATCCTCATCCTCCCATGTGGAGTCTTCAGCGGGTAAGTTCTTCCACTTAATGAGTTACTCTAAAATTAATAAATTTTGTAGCTATCAGGTTCCTTTTTTCATCACTGACGGGATCAAATATGTTTCTTCTTTCTTCATCAAGTTTTGGAAACACTATTTGAACTAGGAACTTGTCACCAATAATCCTCTTTAAGCATGAAACATAGAAAGTTGGGTGTAATTGGGAAGATGCAGGTAGCTCCAATTTATATGCCATAGTACCAATCTTTTTCAACACCTTGTAAGGACCATAATGCTTGGGTGATAATTTATTATCCTTCTTAGCTTGCTTGAGGGACATTTTTTTGTATGGTTGTAGCCGTAAAAAAACCCAATCACCTACATCAAAACTTATTTCACTATGATTTTGATGATCCAAACTTAAACATGAACACAACAAATTACACATATAACCATAAATATAGAAATGCATTAGAAATAACACTTAATTTCATTAATATCAAAATACTGAAATATGCTTACAAACATAATGGAAATAAACTACCTCAGGCAATGGTAGCTTATTTCTGAGAAGAGATATGGTATTTACATCCCTCTAAATTGTGTTTCAATGAGGCTCAAAGGCCTATTTATTATTTAGAAACAATAGAAAACTCTAAACATCCAAAACGCTAACCCTAGGTGATGAAGTGCCAAAACTGTGGGCCCAGTTTGGGTAAATTGGTGCATCAACTTCCCGGGGTCATAACTTTGGCATATGATCTCTGTTTGGCTATCGTAATACCTCGTTTCGAAGATCTCGAAGAGGAGGCTAATAAAAATGAGCAAGCCTATCTATGATGTTATCGATTGCTCCATTTTCCATAAAAACATCGTTTAGGGCCTCAAAACGGCTCTAGCAGTTTAGGACCTGAAAAACTATCAAAAATAGTAAATTGTGCTACAATTAAGGAAACTGAAAAACTAAAAGAGACAGTGTTGGGGATCCAAGTGGAATAGGTGGGTGGCCACCAATATCCACATTGACATTCCTCCCCCCTTAGGAAGAAATGGTACCCATTGTGTTGAGTGCCTCCATGAGATGGGAAATTTCTGCAGAACTTGGTCCTTGGTGAGCCACTTGCCTTGGTGAAGGAGTTGGCCAGCTTTGACAACCCAATATAGTTGGATATTCTATTGGCAAGTGTTCTTGAGCGATGTTTCCATGATCCGATCAGTTGTGCATGTTCCATGCATTCTAGGTTTAGCTATGTTGGTGTGCGTTATTATGCAACGTCAAAAGTTTCTAGCAATGGTGGAAATTATTGTTGAAGGTAGTCTACATTGAACACTGGGTGCAAACCAAGCAATGCTGGAATGCTATGCTCAAATGCATTGTCCCCTATAGCCTTGGTGGGGGTGTATTACCCATATCGGAGCGAGCGAAGCTTGCGGTGGGATCTAGCAAGGCACTCCTTCCGCAAATGTAGCCAAACTTTGTCGCCCACCTGCAACTTGTGAGGCACCAGATGTTGATCATGATGCGTCTTGTACTTAGCATTGGCTTTGTCCAATATGTCATGGACCTGCTCGTGGATGTGTTGAATATGCTCAATGAAGTTGTTAGCATTGTCAGCTTCGAACTGAACATGAATTGAATATGCCTAAGTAGCTGCAAATGGTATGACCACATCAATGGGACATAATGGCTGAAATCTAAGCCCTAACTGAATGGGGTTGTGGAGATATTTATTGTAGTTGTGTTGGACATAGGGGAGGCTTTCATCCCATGTGTATGGATGGTTCGATTTGTACATGTGCCTAATGTGTACGATTGTTGAGCCTCAACCTTGCACCTTCCTACACACCCTCTTAACCCTCATTCTCCACTCACTTCACTCATCCAATGGTTAAATCATTGCATTATAGTCTAAAAAGGACTGTTTATATGGTTTTCTGACTATACTGATGTCTGTTGTTTGGTTTAGTTTTTTGTTCATGCAGCTGCGGAAACTTGTCAGTTTCTGCAGCCAGCACAGGTTTCTGCAGCTAGCACAGGATTCCGCAGCTATTTTGTTAAAAGTTGTGCTCCAGGTGTCCTCTGAAGGAACGGGCTACATGGGCAAGCTCCAGATGGCATGTACATGGATCGTGTCCCTTCGAACCGGCCAAATCATCCATTAGAGGCCGCGGTCAACCAAAGTCAAAGACGAGGCCAACCAAAGAGTTCAGCGGTGGTACGTCACTGTTTTGGGCACGTGAATGATACGTGGCCTAGTTCCCAGCTCACGAAGGCACCAGCGCACCTGGAGACCGTTCTTGAACAGTGAATCTAACAGCCAATCACTCCGAAGATTTAAGAAGCATAACGACATTTACACTAGATCTCGGCTGAAGAGATCTACGTGTCTATGGCACACAGTTAATAGCATAGTAGTTGATTAGTTAACTGTAGTATTTTTACATTATAAATAACGCGTTTTTGAATGTTGTAAAGAGACTTTTGATGCATAGAAATTCTGAACTGTTTATTTAATTTCCGCACGCTGCTGGTTATCTTATTACCCCACTGTTTTATATGTTGTTGATTTAAATACATGAGAAGACCTTTTTGAAGATAGCCGTGTGATTATTTGATTGGCTGAAGTGGCAGAGGGCCCCTCCACGCTGAAGCCCTGTAAAGTGTTTGTTTAGTTTCATTATGCTTTTGTTTTATCATTAGTTGTACATGATATGTTTTATGTTTCTGATGTTCATATCTTTACCTTTGTTTTCTTAGAGCTGTAAACTGATCAATGCCTTTTGCAGGTTCTCTTAGGCAGCCCGGGAAATCTTTCATTTTTTTAATAACTCTTGGCATATGAGATCATCTTGTCCTTCCTGCTAACTTTTATTTTCTGCAGTTTACATTCAGCATTGTCCTTTTCAAGTTGTTATTTGTTTATTTCTTTTTCTGCTAGTTAGATATCATACTGCTTAACAGTTTATGATTTCTTTCTGTGCTCAAATGACTATATCAGCAGGATATTAGAAGATTACTAACTGTAGTGTGATTTAGTTGTCATATTACTTACTCATAGTTGCTTTCCATAAAGTAGATTGAGCTAGATGGTAAAGAACTAGAAGAGTCTAAGTAGTGTGATTAATTTCTTTTCTGCAATTTACATTTAGTTATCATATTGCTTGTTATGTTCATGATTACTTCCCCAAGGTAGATTGAGCTGACGGGTAAAGGATTTGAAGAATTCAAGTAGTGTGATTAGTTTCCTTATGCAATTTACTTTCTTGAACAGTTAAATATCATATTGCTTAACTTGTTTATGATAACTTCTCATCAGGTAGATTGAGCCGAAGGGCAAAGGATCTAAAAAATTAAAGTAGTGTGAATTAGCTGCTTTACTTTAAGTTTGAGTTGTTTTTCAAGTTTTTGCTTTCTTTTCATTTTCAGCAGCAAGGATACTGGGCCATTGCCATTAGTTCGCTTTTTGATGCATTTTGTTTTCTCTTAAGAATTGATTTCATTTCAGTTACTGTAAAGCTTTCTTTTGAGCATTTTTCAAGTTTAGAAATCATCACCATTTACACTCCACACACTTCATACTTCACTTTCATCATCACACATTAAAGAAAAATAAAATCCAAAAACAAACTAAAAAGCTTAAAATGACAAAAACCTAAGGAAATGGTTATCTAAGTACATATAGTACACCTCACTTCATCAGTTTACGAACCCCGGGTTGACATTATAAATAAAAATTTAGATCACACTAAATTGACCAAACACATGGTCCAACACTCCTTGATCTTCTAGGGTTAGATTGATATACATCTTCCATCCGTGGTAGTCAGCTTTCTCATGGAGCTTTTCTTCGGCAATAAAGAGTGTTGAGGACCCCATAGTTCTTTTAGGATAGCCTTTCCAATCTTCTCTTCGGTGATTGCTCTTGCTCTTGCTCGGGCTTTGTCTTCACCTCAGCTCGGATACCATGTTAAGTTATGGTATGTTCTATGCTTATAAAAATTTACTTATTTTTCTTATTTAGCAATCACATGTACATAAAGTAAAGTGCAGATAGAACATTAAACGATCGACAGAAAACAAGCCAAGACAAGAGACACAAGATGTGGTGGCTAGCTAGGGACAAACCCCACAATGTGTGGGGAAACCCTTTGATCTAATCTTCTTTTATCTTCAATAATTCAGATTTAGAGAAATAGTACAATAAATCTGATTTATATCAGCGATAGCAAACCCTAGATCAAGTGCATCAGCATTAATGATTTCATCGTTAAACTAGGGCAAACGATATCTCACAAACCGATCGTCGGATCAGCTTGATTCCACCACCAAAAGTTTCAACTTTCAGAGGAGGTTCAAATGAACCTACAACACAGTTCAGATGATGAGATCTTCTAGTCCACACAGGTCAAACTTCACTTCTGTAGTTGCAGCTTCAGTTTCAACAACTTCCTTCAAACTAGGGCAATCGATATCTTGCAAACCGTCCGTCGGATTGACTTGATTCCACCACCAAAAGTTGTGTCTTTTAGAGGAGGTTCAAATGAACCTACTGTGTAGTTTATATGAGGAGATCTTCTAGTCCACACAGGTCAAACTTTACTTCTGCAGTTGTAGCTTCAGTTTCAGCAGCTTTCGGCTTCACATGTGTGAGGGAGAGACCCTTTTCTACGCAGTAGAGAAGAGACTCTTTTCTGTGCAGTAGACAGAGAGAGATGTGATGAGATGAGTGAGTCCAAATGAGGAAAAGTCTTCCTATATTTATACACAACATTGGTGTTTGAATAGATGCGACTGTTGGGCTTCTGAGCCTACATGAGTTGTAGGTTGGCTTGATAATAATTCCATAATCAAAATAAATTCATATCTCCATGAATACTTATTGGAATCGGATGATCTTTATATCAATCCTACACCTCTCAATGATAGGAATCTAATGAACATATTATCAGCCATGAATAAGATGACCCACATGAAGATCTTCCCTAGTTGCCAATTTTAACAAAAAATTGCTTGGCAAAACCAATCCCAAAACAAAATAAAATACCCTTCAACTTACCTCTACCTGCAAAACACTTGTAAGTGCATAATAATGAATAAATAAAAATAAAAATTACAATGTGTACCTAAGGTGTGCTTGTCACTTTTGTTGTTGACTTGTTGCAGCAGTAGACAAAGACTCTCACTCTTGATTATAGGCTTGGACTCTATCCAAGACTATATCCAAAACTAACCTAAAGATATATACAATAAAAACTAATGACAGACCCTAGAATTGTGATGGACCAATCTAAGTACAACAACAAAGACCATTCTAACAACTATGACAAGACAAGTAACATGAACTTACAACATCATATAGATTTAGCAGACTTGGTGTAGCATCAAGAATATGTAGCATCAAATGTGTAGTATCAAGAATAGGACCTATAAAATGTGGTATCAAAATTAACTGTGACATATAGAGACATAGAGATATAATCGAGACCCTGTATGTACTTACGTTGTCTTGCAAAAATATATGTCAGAGATGATACTCATATTTCAAATGTAAACATTAATCATACATACCCTTCTATAGGAGACTTATCCTTGATTGTTGATGTGTGGTCCTTACTGCAGTTATCCTTGAATGAATGCTTTTTCTTTCCTTCTAGGAGCTCGATATTGAATTTGTTGTACCTATGTAATTTCATATCTCTAGGGTCTGAAATTTTCCCCGCGAAACCAATCCCAAAACAAAACAAGATACCCTTCAACTTACCTCTACCTGCAAAACACTTGTAAGTGCATAACAATGAATAAATAGAAAATAAAATTACAATGTGTACCTGAAGTGTGCTTGTCACTTTTGTTGTTGACTTGTTGCAGCAGTAGACAAAGACTCTCACTCTTGATTATAGGCTTGGAATCTATCCAAGACTATATCCAAAATTGACTTAAAGATATATACAATAAAAACTAATGACAAACCCTAGACTTGTGATGGACCAAGTTCTAAGTACAACAACAGAGACCATTCTATCAACTATGACAAGACAAGTAACATGATTTTACAACATCATATAGACTTAGCGGACTTGGTGTAGCATCAAATGTGTAGTATCAAGAATAGGACATCTGAAATGTGGTATCAAAACTAATTGTGACATATAGAGACATAGAGATATAATCGAGACCCTGTATGTACTTATGTTGTCCTGCAAAAACATATGTCAGAGATGATACTCATATTTCAAATGTAAACACTAATCATACGTACCTTGCTATAGGAAACTTACCCTTGACTGTTGATATGTGGTCCTTACTGCAGTGATCCTTGAATGAATGCTTTTTCTTTCCTTCTAGGAGCTCGATATTGAATTTATCTATGTAATTCAATATCTCTAGGGTCTAAAATTTGCACGGTGAAACCAATCCCAAAACAAAACAAAATATCCTTCAACTTACCTCTACCTGCAAAACACTTGTAAGTGCATAATAATGAATAAATAAAAATAAAAATTACAATGTGTACCTAAGGTGTGCTTGTCACTTTTGTTGTTGACTTGTTGTAGTAGTAGACAAAGACTCTCACTCTTGATTATAGGCTTGGACTCTATCCAAGACTATATCCAAAACTGACCTAAAGATATATACAATAAAAACTGATGACAAACCCTAGACTTGTGATGGACCAAGTTCCTAAGTACAACAACAGAGACCATTCTATCAACTATGACAAGACAAGTAACATGAACTTACAACATCATATAGATTTAGCAGACTTGGTGTAGCATCAAATGTGTAGTATCAAGAATAGGACATCTGAAATGTGGTATCAAAACTAATTGTGACATATAAAGACATAGAGATAGAATCGAGACCCTGTATGTACTTATGTTGTCCTACAAAAACATATGTCAGAGATGATACTCATATTTCAAATGTAAACACTAATCATACATACCTTGCTATAGGAGACTTACCCTTGACTATTGATGTGTGGTCCTTACTGCAGTGATCCTTGAATGAATGTTTTTTCTTTCCATCTAGGAGCTCGATATTGAATTTGTTGTATCTATGTAATTTCATATCTCTAGGGTATGAAATTTCGTCTTGTGGTAGCCCTCTGAGTCCTCTTTCCAACCCCACAAGTTTGATCAAGATTGGATTCTTCAAGAAAGGGTTATGCTCAATCTCCCACGATGACCTGATTATATATTGGTTTAGTAGAGTGAATTTGTACGAAGTGCCACATGTCACTGTTGTGACCTTCAGCCCTAAAAATGCCACTCAACAAACTAGAGTCCGTCGTGTTTTTGTGTCTATGTACGAAATTTGAAACCAATGTTCAGAAAGAAAGTTATGATGATTTTCCCAACGTCACCTGTTTGACATGGAATTCGGGAGCTTGCAAAAACCCTAACTTCCTTAGATCATATCTCTGAAAATATAGTGAAGCAAGATCTAAAATTCGGTGAGGAGGTTTATCAAGGTTTCTGCTCAAATGGGTTTTAATTTCAACTTCAAAAAACCAAAAAAAATAGCAAAAATTCCACGATGACCTGTTTGAAGCTACAAAATCCCCACTAGAGGAGGATATGAGGTTCATTATTTATATGAATGTCTTGAGTTGAGAGGGTCCTCAACAAGTGAATGTTGGAGGGATTTTAGGAGAAAAAACAATTTATTAATTATTGACTATTCAGTGACCACAACCAATTATGAGTGCCATGCCACAACCCCATATGATTTTAGCCCACTAACTGGGGTTACTAACTTCAAACATGAATATCTCTCAAACCATGATTACTTGGCATGCCATATATCAAAGGAAACATCTTGACAAGTAGAATCTATCTAAAAGATCCTTGACTCATAATAGAGTAAGTTGTCAAGTCAAAATGCCCATGCAAGATCAAGGTAGCCTCTGGTGTTGCTTGGGTTGACATTAATGAAAACCACTGATCAATAGAGTTCTCATGCAAGAAGGTGAGGTAGTGTGCTATGAGTCATGGAAATTGAATGAACGCGAGCAGAACTATCTGACGCATGACCTCGAGCTAGCAACAATCATACATGCATTGAAGATGTGGAGGCACTATATTCTTGACAGGAGGTTTGTATTGATGAGTGATCACAATGGGTTAAGGTATTTGTTTGTCCAGCCGAATCAAGCTATATGGTTGGCCACCCTTAGTGAGTTTGACTTCGAGATCAGAGACATCAAGGGAAAGGAGAACCAAGTTGCAGATGCTCTTAGCAAGAAGGTATAGGTAAATCATATAGCAGCTATGAGCTCTTATGGGACAGAGTTACATGATAGGATCTTGTAGGTAGGACAACGAGATGACAAGTAGATGAAGATCATGCATAGGTTACAACAGAGTACAAGTACAGGTACATCTATAGGTACAGGTGATCAATATGCAGACTATCATCTTATGATAGATGGTTTTGTGAGATTCAGGGACAAGATCTATGTGTCAAATTGCAATGAGCTCAAGAAGCTTATCTTGAGGGAGTTTCACGTGAATCCATACTTGGGTCACCCAGGATATCAAAAGACATCGACGACAGTGAATAAGTTCTACCATTGGCCGAATCTAAAGAAGGAAGTGGCAGAGTTCATGGCTAAATGTTTATATTGTTAGCCGGTAAAGGCAAAATGTAAGTGTCCATGTGGTCTACTACAACCTATTGCAATTTTGGAATGGAAATAGGAGGTCATTTCCATGGATTTCATTATAGGTCTTCCAAGGATAGTGAGACAACATGATTCTATTATGGTTGTGGTTGACAGATTGAGCAAGGTAGCTCACTTCATTCCAGTGAAGACTACATATTCATATAGTAAGGTGGCACATGTTTTCATTAGAGAGATAGTGAGATTACATAGTGTTCTGAAGAAGATTATGTTAGACAGGGATGCAAAGTTCACTTCCAAGTTCTGAAAGGAGCTATTTGCAGGTTTGGGTACATAGTTGGCCTTCAATAAAACTTATCATCCGCAGACAAATGGACAGACAAAGGATATTCGAGGATATGTTGAGGATGTACGTGATGCACCAACAAAGGAAATGGGAGGAGTATCTTCCATTGATTGAGTTTTCATACAACAATGGTTATCGGGAGTCATTGAGGATGAGTCATTTCGAGGCATTATATGGATGAAGTTGTAATACTCCCATTAGCTAGAGTGATCTAGTGAACAAGGTACTTATTGGATCGGATATGTTGGCAGACATGAAACATGAAATGCAGGTTATAAAGAAGAATCTAAAAGCGACAGAAGATAGATAAAAGAGTTATGTGAACCAGCACAGGGTATTCAAGGAGTTTCAGGTTGGGGAACATATGTATTTGTGCATCAAGCCCAAGAAGAGTTCTTTGAGGATTGGATCATGTGCCAAGTTGGCACCACGGTATTGCGGGCCTTTTTGAGATCCTTGAGAGGATTGGACCAGTGGCCTATTGACTTGCACAACCTCCAACAGTGAAATTCCATGATGTTTTCCATATTTCATTGCTTAAGAGGTATATAAAGGATGTTGATCATGTTATTAATTGGTTTGTATTGCAAGTGGAGCAAGAAGGAGAGTTCCAGTCGGAGCCTCAATGCATATTGCAGCGGAAGCATCTTTGTAAGATCCCTCTATTGCCAACTAGGTCTATAACTTAATTTACCCAAATATGTGATTTTTTTCTTTTTCTCTTTTACAATTAATTTGTATATATATATTCATAAGTACAACATATATATCTAATTAATATATGTAAGTTTTCAATTAAATCATATAAATTCTTAAGAAATGTTTGAAGATATAATAAATTGTCTCAAATCCAACTATAATATTAAATGTTAATTTTAAATCATAAAATATGAATTCACACATGAAACCCATCCATGTTTCATACAAACATTGAAAATAGATCCATATCATTTATATATGTTAACAATACTCTATATAGACTTTGTATCATGCTTTTGGCCTTTCATACTACATGAAAACTAAAATTAATCTTCGCATAAATTATAAGTTTTCCAAAAATGAAGAACTCATCATATCCAAAAACATTCATTCCATGTAACATAAAGTTTAGATATTAACATTTGATCTATTGATTTGAAGAATCTTTCTTTGCAACAATACCCTATATTTTAAATATAAAATTTTGTCATTTTAGAAATATTTGATACCATTATGAAACCATTAAATGATCACAACATGGGGATCCATTTCCATTTCATTTTCTCAATAACTTACTTACTGACATCATTGTCAAAGATTTTTAGTCGTGATGGAAATTATTTTGGCTCATATATTGTTGACCCCACTATAATACTTTCTTCTTATATCTCCATTATTATAACTTGAATAATCTTTCTAATTTCAAATCCATTTGTCTTACTTCCCAATTAGTTTTCATATTTACCCCAAACAACTCAAATTAATCTCTTTATGTACTCTAAGATTCTTTCATCAATACCATACATTTACATGAAAAATATTACAAGGGAAGATATATATAATATATATATATATATATATATATATATATATTATATATATATCTTCTAAAACGAAAAATCCAACATAATTCTTATTTCAGTTTTTCAAAAGTAAGATACAATTTCCCATACTTAATAAATCACATACAATTTCAATTACTTAATAATATGGTAATATTTATATTATTTTAAAAGCTTAAAAAAGAAGACGATGTCATTGAATCTCAAGCTTAGTAAAATAAATTCAATTTATTAGTGGAATATCATCCACATCCTTGTCAAGGAAGGATACCAGAGTATGGCGTCCATAAGTGATTGGTCATAATTAGCAAAATATGTACTATTTGAACTAAAGATTCTTACTATTACATTTGCATGTTGCATGAAACAAAATCAAAGTATATCTTGCCAACCTACAGAAAGACTCAGAAATATTCTTTTCAATGAGAGTCCAAACAACAAAACAAAGTTTTCTTTCACATTGTCCAAACAAAATTACTCTGTGCGGAAGCTCACATACTAAGATTTGGTGTCACATAGAGTGCAACATTGAAATAATAATAATTGATTTAAAACCCATTCCAAAATCAACTATTGGTAAAATAACCAAAGATCATAGTGTATAAAACGTTTAACAGTAAACGTTATAAAATATTACAAAGCTTATCTTCTTTCAAAAATTATCACAGTCTAATATTTTTGACAGAAATAAAAACTTTAAACTACATAGTGCAAATGGATAAATCATAAAGTCTCGTTTTCCATGAATGCATATAAATATTACTAGGGTTATAAAAGATTACCAAAATTATAAAATATTACCAAGGTTAACCTCTAAAGTGGGTAAATTGGAATTAGTTCAAGTGAAAGTTTAACTTAGATTAATTCACCTGGTTGATGTACTCCCATAAGTGGTGTTTATTTTCAGTCAAAGAATAGGGATTCCACACACCTATCGTGCACCTCTCTCGACTTGTTAGGACTCTGCGCCCTTGCCCTGTACCTAGGACTCTGCATCCTAGTAGAATCAAGGCTCCACGCCTTGATCTATTGCAAAGATCCAAGACTCCACGCCTTGATCTTTTAGAAAGTTAGGACTTCACGCCCTAATATTTTCTATAGATTCTCATCTATGCTTCATTGAAGCTCCATGCTTTTCCTCAAGGTACTAGTTGTGTGCTCATATGCATTTGATGATCTTCTAACAAGGTCTTGTTTCCCCAAACTTCCACGGTCATTTATTATCTGAGCATAACTGTACACATGAACTCCATGGTCATTTATTATAGGTCTTGTTTCCCCAAACCTCCACGGTCATTTATTATCTAAGCATCCTTCTCGACAAGTAACTAAGTTCCCTGCAAATTCCTGCTAAATACATGATTAAGCATACATAATCATGTAATTCATAGATCATCAACAAGATTATGCTCAGTTAACTACTCCATATAGTAGCTTTTCTTTCATGTGTTGTAACCATAGACCATCATTCATGTCATGCACCAAATTCAGAATAGGATGCCAAAAGAGAAACATCTATAATATGCACTTAACCAAAATAGACAACCATAGATATTATCATAAGCATGCAAACACCATGTGACCCAAACCAGGTCTATAGTGTACAAGCATATACATAAGTTTGAGATATATAGTCTTTATACACTCCATCAAAATCACCCTCCAAGTGTCACCAAAACTAACTAACCAAGAAGGGACACTACAATCTCATGCTCAGGAACAGAGCCAAAGAGCAAGTTAAATTGTAGTGGAAGCACTTTGGGCCCCGAAGAAGCTACATGGGAGATGGTGGATCAGATGTGGGTCATGTATCCTTCATTATTTGTTGGTTGAGGAAAAGTGGTTTTGGCTTGATGTTTGGTATATGTTTGGCATATGTTTTGTTGATGTTTTGGTATATGTATATATGTGGTTGTAAATACGCCATGAGCTAAGTTATAAAGTTCGAATAAACGGTATGGTTGTTATCTTGTGATGTTGTCATGATGTTTTGCTTTTGAGCAGGTCTTTGATTGTAAATACTGCAACAAGCTAAGTTATAAAGCTCCATGGACAATAAGTTTTCTTTTCAGTGGTTTCACTGAGGACGGTGTTCCCCAAGGGGAAGGGTTCTATAATAGCCCTGGTGAAAAGTTCATGTAAAAAAAGTTAATAAAGGAAAAATAAGACCACGATTAAGGGACACGTATTCCAAGTTGAATGTTGGGCAAAGATATCCTAGTGGGCATCACTGGATGTGTTTATGGCTAAGGAAATTAGCAAAGTCTAAGGCAAAGGCATTAAAAGGAAAAAAGACATTTTTGACACACTTATTTATGAAAATAAATGAAATTAAGAGAAAAGTAAGGTGAAATGTCACAGGTTGCATGTGAGAAATAAATTGAAGGAAAATAATGGAAAATGAAGAAAATAGAGGCCTCATTAATAAAAAGGCTTATGAGGATCAGTTGGTAACCTTTTGTCAGTTCGAGTTTTGGAGTTCTCTCATTATTCTCTTCCTCTCTCATTCTTGGTCACTTAGAGTTTTCTTTGAGCACTCTAGCTTTAGATCAAGGAAGGAAAATCAAGCAAAGGGAAAGGAAGGAAAGAAAGGATCAAGCCAGGAAGAGTAGGATCAAGTAGCTTCCACAGGAATACTTGCAGGTAACATATTGCATGTGTGATTTCCTAGCCGGTTTGACATGCATGACTTTGCATGTTGGTGTATGATTCTCTTGTTGTCGGTGGCATGGTTTTGTCGGGTTATAACAATGGTTTTCAGCCTAGCCTTTCCTTTTCCAGATTCCATGGTGTGTTGGGATGTTTATCTCGGTTTTGAGCTTTGGATTTCCTGATGGGTTTTAGAATCCGGGGTGGAGGTGGTCTCAAGGTTCATTCCCAAAGGCCTAGGAATCCCTTGACCAGTTTTGGCGGGATACATGGTAAAGCCTGAGGGAGGAGTCTCGGTTTAGGGACTAGTGATTCAGGTTTGGATTGCAGTAAATCCTGAGAGACTGGTCTTAGTTTAGGGCCTAGTGATTGGAATTGGATTGCGGTAAAGCCGAAGAGATAAGGAGACGAAAAATTTCTCAAGCATATTGATGGATTCTAGATGGAATTCCAAGCTTAGTTCAGTTTTGTGATTGGAGCACCGGTTTTGAGGTAATCACGGTCTGGTGGGGGTGAAGGTGGTTTAACCTCTGGATTCACTTGGTTATTTTTGGATTGGTTTATCCATGAGATCCCAAATTCAAGCTTGGAATATGGCATGGGGGTGACTAGCTAAAAGAAAGATTTGGTTTAGCCATGTCTACGGTCGGGTGGTACGTGGAAGTCTCAGACTTGGTTGAATTTGCCTTTGATTAATGCAAGCTAAGTTCTCTTGCTTTTTCACTTGTTTATATGTGGATTTAATGGTTGTTATATCTTTGTTATTTACATGGTTTTATGCTGGTTATAACGATGGTTAATTCACTGGTTCATGTCATGGTTATTTAATGTATTTACTTGTAATTGTTAAAATGATGGATGCAAGAACTAATTGATGTTATAAGAGTTCAAGGGAGAAGGTGGTGATCCTTCTTGTCATGTTTCATAAGAGTTTTTAGTCATTCATGCTCTATCTTGTATCCTAGACATGTAGATTTCATTGATGCCATATGTTTGCCAGAATGCTAGTCCCAGTTAGGGATGGTCAGGCCTAGTTCTGAAGTTGATTTTTGGTTTATTAGTCTTGTCATCATGTCTTTCATGGATTTTGAAAGTTACAACAAGTTTTGGGTAGAGGCTGAAATTTTGGGCTAGAAAATTGCCTTAAATTTCGCAGATGCTGGCACAAGTCTACTAGGAAATGTCCCTGCACGCTGGCTTGCAGGTCTGTGAGAGCATCCAGAGGTCCCTAAACATTGGCTTGCAGGTCTATGAGAGCGTCCAAATGTCCCTGGATGCTGGCATGCCCATAACATGAGAGTGTCCAAAGGTCAAGAGGTCTAAAAGATCAGTGGGACCTAGGGGTAGGATGCCTGAGTGGCTGGCATGTCTCCTAGAGGTGTGTATTGTTGATGTGGAAGGTATGGTTGATGTGTTTCATCGATTCCATTTCCTTAAGGTCACTAAGGAGGTTCAATCCCTTCATAGTGGCCTCTCTCGTCGCATTCTTACCCCGGTTGGTTGGTTACTTGCATAGATGTGGGAGGAGGATGGTTACACCCCTGACCCAATACCTACAATATATTGACTCTATATTTCACAATTTTAAAACCCCGTTTATGAATGAACCAAATAAAATATTGGTCAACAAGGTGAATCCCCTATGAATCAATGGTACTAAAGTTAAAGAATTAGATTATCACCTAAGTCACAGGACACGTCCCCTAGGGTCCTGTGTCCCGTATTTTACGTATTGGACACGAAAACGACCCTAATACGTGTCAAATACGATTTTAACTGTGTCATAAAAATTTGAATACGTATTCGTCGTTTTCCTTCGTGTCCTAAATGTAGCATACGCGTATTTGGTTTATCGAATACCTTGCCCTAACGTATTTCGACGTGTTGAATACGTACTGGGAAAAAAACAAAAATTAAAGCCTACGTGTGGTCTTTTCTGGGTTATTTTCGTCTGGAGCTGTCGTCTGGAGCTGTGAGCAGGGTGTTTGCCTTTGAAGTGTGCAACGTTCAAGACCGTAAACCAGTAAGCCAACAAGAACCTGTGTTTTAACTATTATCTGTGCATTTCTTTTTTTGTCAAACGAACAGCGTGCGCAGTGGTTACCGAAATTCTTTTCAACATGACTAAGATAACATCTTTGGGGTCATCGTGATCTCTATTATTGAGGACAGTAAGGGTTCCAAATTTTTTTATATCATATATACATTAACTGCGTATGAAGTAGATCCACCGAAATACTAAAATAGTGATCTTACCTTTAGGCTTTCATCTAAGTCGAGACTGTAATGGTTACCGCTTCTAAGTTCTATCATGAATCCGAGATTACTTATCCTTGTAACTTTGTAAGTTTTCACTCTTTATCCTTTTTCTTAACCTCCCTTTTCTCACTGTAGATGCCATAGAGACAAACTGTTTCATCAAACTACATGGTACAAGCACAACCACATGCGCTTATTAGATCTAGCCTGGCCCAAGTAGCCTAAACTGTAGCAGTTTTTCTCAAGTGTGTAAAGGGTGGAAGAATGTCCCTGACCCATTGCCTAACCTCTTTGAAATATATGACTCCCTTATGTTAATTGTAATGCAAATTACTGCCACTGCTAGTAAGACTGGATACATAGCTTGTGTAAGTTTGAAAGACAGTCTTGATTGATGTTGTGAAAGATTTCAATATACTGTGTATAGCATGTTGCATGTCCTTGGAGCACTTGGAGGGTTTATGAAATGCTGTGTATGGTCTATACAACGAAGTATGTGTAACTAGAATCCCTGAACAAAATGTTCATAAGGCACTGTGTTATTCTATGTGCCGAAAAGTGCGTGTATTACCCCCTTATACACTAAGTTGGAATATGACCTGTAGGCTGTATTATAACCATGGAACTGTACTATAAATCACTGCCTTTTGAAATCCATGAGAATCAAACATCAACATGTGCCCCACAGCTGTAGGATCTGTCCATTTAAAACCTGAGATCTGAATCCATGGTTATGTGCACCCAGCAATGCGAAAGATGGAACTTCGACTGCTAAGAATCTGTCCCCTTTGCTGGAGAGTTAGCAGTTGTCACTATTGATACTGCGGCCCATGAAGACTGAGATTATATTTACTGCCAGAATGTCCATACCAATACCATTAGCTCCTCAAGTAATGTTTAAAGATGGCTTAATGATAGTAATACTATTAGCACCAATAGTTCTGGGAATAAAGTGGATGGCTTCCAGCTAATACAAATTTTTCACATCTAGTTTCTAGGCACCTTGCCGCTTCCAGAATCCTTAGCAATAGGTATGACTGGGTAAAATTTCAACGCAACCTTGACAAAGTTTCCAGCTCCATAATTTTATAAATCGGTGTTCCACTGTTCCAATATCTATGTAGCTCTCCATATGGAACAAAAGACATGGATGCAAACTCCCAATTTACCAATATTGCTGAAAAATGAAAATGTGGACGTTATAACAGTTACAAGATTAATGGCTCAATCATCCAAGGCAGCCAACAGAGATCAAAGGAAGGGTGGTGCTATTCGTGGTCCCCCCCTCCAAGTGTTTTTGTTTCACCTTCTCTTCGTCATAGTGCCCCAAGTGCTTCAAGTGTAGGTGTTTCTCAACCATCATTAACATATGATACTGTTGCAGCAAGACAACAAGCACAGCTAAAAAAATACCCTCTTTGGAAGTATGTAACCAAGAAGCAAGTGCCAAAGATTGGTCCGGGAGGGAATGTGCATTGGTCTTGTAATTTCAGCAAGAGTGAATTTAAGAGCACTTGCTTTAGAGTTAAGGGCCATTTGTTGGGCCTTCCTTGTGGAATTGGAGCATGCAAAAATATCAGTCCTAGAGAAAAAAATGGATTTGGAAAGGGAGGATGCAGCTAGTTCTGGGAATGTGGTGGCAGCAAGTAGGAAAACTAGTAAAAATGAAGATCCTCTTCCATTCTTGAGGAATGCTAATAGTAGTAAATTTGGGAGAAAATAAATTTAGCCAACAAAAAAGAGGGCAGCCCAAACTTATGGTGGTCCAATGGACAAGATTTTTCAGCGTGAGCAACGAGATGAGGTTGATCTTACATTGGCATTCTTTTTCTATCTCAACTTCATTTCTTTTAATGTTGCACAGTCTCCTATGTTTATTGAGATGTGTCGAGCTCTAGTTGATAGAGCTCTAGTTGGGTATGTGCCTCCAAGTTCAGAAAAACTTAGAACCACTTTGTTGGTTAAGGCAAGGAAGGAAGTGGATAAAATTCTACAACCTATTAAATCATCATGGATCTCATCTGGTGTCAGTATTGTTTCTGATGGATGGACAGATACAACACGCCATCCTCTCATCAATTTCATGGTATATTCTCAAAATGGACTGGTTTTCTTGAAAGCAGTTGATGCTCTTGGACAATACAAGGATGCACAATATATGGGTGAGCTGTTTATTAAACTTATTGAAGAAGTAGGCATTGAAAGTTGTGTGCAAATCATCACAGATAATGCACCTGTTTGCAAAGCAGCTGGCTTGATTGTGGAAACTAAATATCCACAAATATTTTGGACAACATGCATTGTTCACTCTTTGAATTTAGCACTCAAATCTATTGCTTCAGATGTGACATGGATTGGAAATCTTATTGAGGATGCACACCATATCCGAAATTTTGTGCAAAACCATACCAATGCCCTCACAATATATAAAGAGTACACACATCTATCCTTGTTGAAGATTGTAGATACTCGGTTTGCTTCCTCATTCATCATGCTTAAGAGGTTGAAGGAGGTGAAGGCCGCTCTTGGGGCCATGGTTATTTCAGATCTTTGGTCTTTTTGGAGAAAGACGGATCAAACAACTTCAAAAAAGGTAAAGGACATAGTGTTAGATGATGGTTGGTGGGAGAGGGTGGATCTTACCATAAAGATCATGAACCCTATCATTTCTTTCTTGCGGTTTGCAGACACAGACCAACCCATCTTAGGAGAGGTTGATGAGGGTTGGGATTCCATGATTGAGTCTGTGAAGACTATTGTTATGGAGAATGAGTGCCCTGCATATGAGACATCAAAGAGCTTATGGTCCACCATACAGGATATTCTTGTCTCTAGGTGGGATAAGAATTGCACACCTTTGCATTGCTTAGCTC
>APFE030187794.1:4426-16990 GCA_000404065.3 Pinus taeda | reverse complement strand
CTGGTTGCATTTAACACAGTCGCGTATATACGCGGATATCCTTAATTGAAGTAGCGTATATGAATCTAAGTATGAAATTGAAAAGTTTTATCTGATCTGATAATACTGATTCACCCCCCTCTCAGTATTATTTCCAACACCCTCTTTGTGTACATGTAACATGTATATATGGACACTTCAACAGAAGTAAGAGGACTTGCGAGTATAACACATTTTGCTAGTGAAATGAATTCTTTTGACTAGTTTATGAGTCAAACATTAACTTTGCAAGTTAGAAAGATTGACCTAATTAATAACTCACAAAATTGTATACAATGGTGACTATCGAGTCACATTGAAATTAAATTTGGAGGTTCTCACAATAACCTGTAGTTTGTGATAAGATTATATTTTATTCTTAAAATGGATTTTTTCATAGTTCATCATCATGATTGGTTTTGGTTTAATAATGTAACAATTAATGGATTGATGCATTTCAAGTAAATTATTCAATCTTTCCTTTTGCCATGATGACGAGTGAATGGTTCACTTGAAACATATCGACCCATAAATTATTAAGTAGTTAAATTAAAAACACTAATAATAATATTTGATTCTTAGTAACGTAATCATCATACCATGTGAAAGACTTGTAAGACAAAATATATAGGAATTCATCTTAGCTTGGGAAAAATTAATGAAAATGGTAAAAGAAGATGAATATGAGCTCATTTGCATTGTTTTCGAGTATTTAAAGCTTGAGTCTTGATTAGTGAAACTTGAACTTTATGAGCTAGAGCCATTGCAACTAATGGCTCACAAGGGAGCCTTCTAACCTTACAACATTTTTTTCTCTAAATGTTAGAATCTATTGACACATAAAATTAGAGTTTCAGTGAATTCAGAACTTTAATCAATTTTTTGAAAACTTCCTTAATTCAAAATTGAGCAAAACCTTGGGACATCATTCCACCATGCATAAAACTCTAATCATGTATGAAAATTCTATTGTTTTTTTTTTTTTTTTTTTTTTTTTTTTCAAAATTTTAATTGAATTATGTCATACATAAAATTCAAACCATAACAAAACTCTAATCGCAATTAAAAAACTTATTTTCTTACATTATTAAATTTATCCATCATTAATATACTTGAAAGCCATGATTGTCAAATCATACATTTATAAATTCTCATAAACCAATATTCTTTTTTACATTATTAAACTTATACATCATAGCACTCAAAAGTCAAATCTTACATTATTAAATTTATACATCATAAACACTCAAAAGTCAAATCTTACATTATCAAATTTATACATCATAAACACTCAAAAGTCAAACCCTTCACCCGTAAGTTCTCCTAAACCAATGACCAACTCTACTTCAAAAACATAAATTTCATAATTAAAGTTTTTAAGGTTTAACTGATTTTCACTATTTTCCTTTCCTCATTTATACACTATTTTCCTTTCCTCATTTATATATAGGATTTTTAAAAGGAGTTGTCTTTATTGTAATTTTTTGGATTTTCTAGTGTCAAAATTGTGGAAAAAATTGAGGTGAATTTTTGATTTCTGTTATTTAAACTAATTTTTTTTACTCTATATATGGGTGAACCTTGAAAAACCCCTAGAGCACTTCAATTGTGCAGGAGTTACCCATCAAGCTTATAATCTGGTGGAAAAATTTGAGGTGAAATTTTGATTTGTGTTATTTAAATTGATTTTTTGACTCTATATATGGATTCAACACCCTGAAAAAATCCTAAAACACTTCGATTATGCAGGAGTTACCCATCAAACTTATAATTTCAATAAATGCTTACCGAATTTTAAAAAAATTAAACCAAAAAAACTTAAAAAACTCTCATTAAAAACCATTCATTTTTAAACCTCAAAGTCATATAATTTTTTTTTAATGTCATGCTCTTTGACTCTTCCAAGTGAAACTTCATCCAAGTCCAATCCTCGAGACTATGATACTCACATACAAGTATTATTTTATATCGAATTTAATTTTCAATTTGGGTAAGTGGTCCATAAAATATTCCCACATATCTTAAGCCAAGTGAAGCCTTTTTTTTATTATCCGAAGGTTCGAATATTAAATTATTCTGACCATGTCCAATTTGATTTTTCAATGTGAGTGGGCAGTCGATCAAATATTTTTCTCGCCCTCAAACCAAACATTATCAAAGAAAATTCCACTTGTTGACCTTAATCGTTATCAATTTGCCCACGAACTCCGACGGGTCTCCGAAGGCAGAAACATTCTGCTTCGTCGTGAAGCTCCAATGGGCCAGGGTTTGAAAGTCCACTTCCACCGACTCAAATTTGATCATTCAGATATTCTTCCCTAAAGACAACGCATGCCTTTCTAGTATTATGTAAGATTAATTTATTTTTTTTTAATCACAAATCCAAAAATATTCTAAGAATGATCAGAATTCAAGTTTGATATTTATTTTATTTGTTTTTTATATTAATTTAAATAATAAAAAATTAAATTTGGTATTAAAAATATATTAATTTTTTATAGTAATATTAAAAAATTTAACAATTATGTATCCGATCTAGTGACGAATCACATTTGTTGGTTTGAAACGCTTAGGCCAAAAAATTCTCTTATATATTTGATGATGAACTACACTTGTTGGTTCGAAAAGTGTTGGCCAAAAAATTCTGTTCCGTGATTTCTACCAAAAAAAACTTCGCTTTCGCTTAAGTCATGTATCGTGTATATTTTAAGAGATTTTTTTAAATGTGAAAAAGATTTAACACATGGTGTAAGATTAAGTTAATTTTTGATCTAAGATTTTTGTGATTTATAATGAAAAAGATTTAACACATGGTGTAAGATTAAGTTAATTTTTGATCTAAGATTTTTGTGATTTATAATGATTGTTTGACACTGATTTTGGATTAAGCACATAAAATCATTTCCTCGTCCACTTTTCGAAGGTTCATCTTCAAGACTAAGGTGGAAAAAACAGAGCAATCAATGGAATTAAATAGAGATGAGATGCATCAAGTTCCAACGTCAAAAAAAAATATCAATCAATAGAATTAAATATGGAATTAAATAGAGATGAGATACATCAAGGACTATAATGAGGATCTATTGACTTTTTATTTTTATGCTTACTCTGAATGTTTATCAAGACTTGTGGTGTGTTACGATGTTTGTTTGGTTACATTGACTTTTACTAAATTAAAAAAATTAGATTCTTGCCAGGTGGCTCCTTGCCCACCAATTTCTTAGGGATTTGAGATTATTTCAATTCTAATAAGTTTCTCCATGATAAGTTCCTCATTATTATTTATAACATTCATTTATATATATGCAAATTTTATTTAGCAAAATATTCTATTACTTCTAATAAATTAAAAAAAATTGATTCGTGCCAAGTGGCTCCCCCCCACCAATTTCCAAAGGATTTAAGATTATTCCAATTCTAATAAGTTCCTGCATAATAAGTTCTTCATTATTATGTATAACATTCATTTACATATAAGCAATTTTTATTGGCGTAGTCTCGAAATAGCCATTTTAACTAGAATTCACGAAAATCCCACAATACACTTTAAGATTTGTTGTTATTCAAAATACATTGTTGAATGTATAAATAGATTTAGCACCCTCAAAAACCCTTTGGTCACTCACCAGAATTCACCAAAGTTAGACAATACAATTTCAAGATTTTTTGTTATTCAAAATACATGTTTGAATGCATAAATAGATTCAGCGTTGTGAAAAACCTTTAATCCAAAGTCTTGTAAACTTTTCGAAATAAATAGGGGTAACTTTGATTCACTTATTACTGGTTACAATAAATGTTCCTATTTGGTTAAACACTTATAAAAAATAAATTTATTAATATTTCATATTAATAAATATTTAATTTTAAATTACAAAAAAATTTATTATATTTTTAAATTAAAAACAAAATAACAATATATTATATCTTAAATTATATCATGATTTAAGAGATTCTTTAATCTGCAAAAGATTCAAATTACTTTATTTTATTTTTTCATTTCAAATAGATAAGATCATTATTTTATTTTTTATTTTTAAATCAATAAAAAATCTAAAAAGTATTCTAAATTAATAATTCAATTCAAAGTGCTCAGAGGCTTTTTAAATCAGAGTGTGAATATGGCAAAATTCCACATTGACAATGAAACAAAGATTCTGAACATAAACCAACAAAACCGCTGTTAAAAACCGAGGCGGTTTAAGTTCATAACTTGGAAGTAAATAATTCAAGTCAAATCAAAGCTCCCACAAACCTTTTAAATCACAGTGTGAATAGGGCATAATTACACAGTTCTGGGGTCGCCATTGAAACAAATGGAGTGTGAGATATTTTTTTATTTTATTTTTATTTTATTTTTTTTAAATTTTGATTTTAAACTGGTTTTTTGGTTTATATATATGGATTTTCCTAAATATTTAGGGTATTTGAGTGTAAAAGTTTACCTTTCAAATTTGTAACTCTGCTTAAAATTGGACAAATTAAATCAGAAAATAAACTCGAAAATCTTCAAAAAGTCATATTTAAACACTATTATTTATTTATTTTTTAATATCAGAATGAAGAGTCACCTTGATTTCCAAGTTAAACGGTGGAATCCAGATAGTTGTTTCTCAGATAGTTTTCCAGATAGTTGTTTCTCTTGCAAAAATTGCCCCTGTATACAAGTTGAGTGGGCATAATGATGAAGAGCACGTGTTTTCTCCTAAAATGTCACATGTTCAAAACTAGAGAGGGTAAAGTATGTATGCCTTTATAAATTTAGTAGTCAAATCACTCCGCGGAGGTGGGTCCCTTGTCCCACAAACAAGGGGTCCTCATACACCAATGTGGTCTTTGGGTTGGTGGGTCCCTTGTCCCACAAACAAGGGGTCTCAAACACCAATGTGGTGTGTGGCTTGGTGAGTCCTTTCTCTCACAAACAAAAGGTCTTATACACTAATTTGGTGTTTGGTTTGGCGGGTCCAATGTCTCACAAACAAAGATGTTTCATACACTGATGTGGTGTCTGATGTGTGATTTAACGGTAACTTTCACTTTATGAAACTCACAAGACTTCACTTTATGAAACTCACAAGACTGTGGTTCAAGTCTTCTTGAATATATGATATCAGCTCAAGGGTAAAACTTGCGTGTTATAGTAGCAGCAACTAAAATTGAACCTAGATCTCATTCGGTTAAAAAAAACTCTAAATTAACGGTAATGTATTGCATTGAGGCAAGGGCTAACTAGCGTGCCATAGAGCATTAAATGCCCTGGTACATGCATGCTCTATAACAAAATAGCACACAGCGTTTATTTTTAATTTACGTAGCCACCAAAAGCTGTGTATTATTTTGTTATCGAGCATGCATGTACAAAGGCATTTAATGCCCTATGGCAAGCTGGTTAGCCCTTGATAGATAATCACAAATTTTCTTTTACTCATTTATTAATTTTATTGCGATATTATTAATTAAAATTTAATGCGATGGCGATGTCATCACTCTGCATGATATGCAATCGACGGCCTTATCCATCTTTGGGACTGCGACGGTCGCATTCAATTCGAGGAATGTATGGACAAATAGCTATTTGCGCTATCTGCGTCAATTCACAAGACAGTTTACCAGTAATTAATGTAAATATATAAACAGAAAATTTAAAGGACATTTTTGTTTTCCACGTCTGCCGATGGCACCTGGGCATCCAGAACCAGAAAACTGAGTCGTTCAGCGTGATATAAAAGTTATTTTATTTCAGTCGCGCTCACGCAATCTGTGTTACCACACTTGGCCCGCCGCTGCTAGGTGGCTAACCGCGCTTCTGTTAACTAGGGCTAGTTAGATGAGTTAGCCGAGTCGAATAGGTGATGCAGCGGGAAATAAATGATGCATGTATTACAAATGTAAATGCGTAGAAAGTAACCGGATCTTCTAAGTTGACAGCGCAATTATGCGAGATTTATCTAGTGTGGGCGCAATTTGTGAAAATTAGCTGTAAGATGACTCAAATTTGAGCCGGAAGGGCCACGGACAGACTCAGAGCGAGATTTCTTCTCCAATTTTAGCTATTCAGCGTCTCTCTCAACAAAGATCCGAGGTACCCTCGTTTTATCTTTTTCCTGGAACTTTCTTGTTTCATATATGCACTTTCTGTAGCCACATTTTTGTTTTCTAGACGGTTGCTTGCGTAGCTTGTATGATTTTTTTTGGACCACATTGATCTAGCTTCTTACGAGGAATTATAAAGTTTTTTCGAGTTTTTATCGCTAAAGTTTTGTCGAGGATCCATGATTTTGAAAATATAGAGCAGTACGGCAATTTGTCATGTGCTTTTCTGGAAGTTTTATAGCATTCTGCGAAATTTCGCGTCAATTCTTGTAAACTTCGCGTTATTTAACGCTATTTTCGTGGATGTTATATTGGCGTAAGAGATATCTGTTTTCCGTGCCTTTCTCCTTGTAGCAGTGATTCAAGTTTTCTGATGCCTTTTAAGTGAATATACATAATTTGTTTACCTTTAAATGCCACACTTCCATTAAAAAACATTGCGGTTAATTGAGAGCCCGTTGGCGATTATATGGAGAATGGTTAGTAATTCCTACTCTGATTTTGAAAACTTTGTGCCGAAGCATGCATTTCTCGTTTGTAAGTTAGGTTTTCGGCTTCCTGATTGCAGGATTTTAGATAATTGTTAATAGCGTGTGGATCTCGTCAAATCTAAGTTGAAATATATGATTTTTGCGTGTGTTTTTGGGTTTTCATCTAGTTTCGATGGCATCTTTGCATCAAGGATGTTTTGTGTGAGAAATATCCAGAATATCCTTTATTCTGGATGGATAGACTCCCGTTCTCGAAAAGTTTGGCATAGTTTTTCCTTAATTTGTTTTGTTATGTTCTCAACTTGAAAAGTTAGAATACAGTAAAATTAAAGATTGAATGCTAGGTTGTCAGTTTCCTGATTGCCCTCGGACAAGGATCTGCAAGTCCATACAAAATTCCACTTCAAATGGTGCTAGATCATTCCCGATGTTGAGAGGATTGGGAACATTGCAAATTTCTTTGGCATGCATTGTGCTTGAAATTTAGGTTTTCTGGGTATCCTGTAATTTTTCCATCATTCTGCAATTTGGCAGGTTTTACGTTCTTCTTGGCTCATGCCATTCCAGGTATTCAGAGTTAATCCTTCGTTGTAGGTTATGCATGCCTATTCTGACCTTTCGGTATTGCGTTTAGGAAGTACCCTCGCAAGTATTTGATAGTTTCCACAGAATTAGATGTCTTATTATGTTTAAACTTTATTGTTCCTGGTCTTTTATACGCCAACAGAACATGTATCCCTGTTGAATTATTGTTTTATTGAAGACATTTTGTTCTAGCAATTGTTTTTCTGTATCCTTTTAGCATTCTGCAGTACTGAAGGCAGTTGCTAGATTTTTCTTGACAGTCATACATAACATTTGGGAGCTTGAGGCCCTTAAGTAGTGTTAAATTTTCTAACCCTAACATCTGGTTTATTCTTTCCTAGCAGATCAAATTTACTGAATAAAAATACTGGTAGGGTTCTAACTTTAACATTCGGCTGAAGCAAATTAAATAACCAATCTCAATCACATAAGCACACAAATATTCTGCCCAATCAACAATTCTTCATTAAAAATAACTTCAGAACCTACGTGGGATCCCTTACTGGGAAATGGCACCTTGAGAAAATTACATACACAACAATAAACTTGGATCTGATCCAACTGATCAAGCCCTATATCTGTCTTGGCTGATTTGTATCTCCCTTGCTGCTCCTTGCACCTTCCTCAGATCCAACACACTTGATGGAATTCCTTGTCCACCCAAACCACTGAGATCTCACTCTCACTGTCTTGTGCTCAAGGTGTCTTGTATGTCTTCTCCCTTAGACTAGATTTTCTTTTATAGCTCAAGTTATGACTGAATCTACAACCCTAATCTCCAAAGAGATTGATGGTTGAGATTAGATCTCAACTTACCTGAGATCGAAAATTGAGATTCTTCTTATTCACCATTGCAAAATACTTTACATTTCATTAGACTAACTCACTTTATCTTATAAAATGAAATTATTTTCGTCAACAAAATAATTGCTAAGGTTAAGGGTGTATTAGGTGACTTCTGCATGCCTAGACACTTAGGCTTGTGCAAAAGTACTTGCTCAAGCTACAAACATCAACACTCCTCTTAGCGAGGGAGGTACTTCTTGAAGAGCCACCTAAAACTGGCTGTCCCTCCTGTCTTGGTATAATGTTCTTCAGAGGCCTGCTTTCGCTGAATGTGCTCCTAGAATCCTCCACATGCTCTGGGGCATCCTTTAATGTTTGAACAAGTTTGCTCGCCAACTTGTATAAGCTGCTCTCTCTAACCCCAATGGCCACTGTTGTGTCTAGGCTAGACTTCTTTGGATGAATGCTAATTTATTGATCAAACTCAAATTCGAGGTCTAGTTGGATGGAGCTAGACTTCTCTGTGTCCTCGTTAATTTATAGATTCACTAGGATCTCCCTCGGGGATTTGCGTTTTGGTCCTTTGAAACACCCACGAAATAATTATTTGTTGCCAATCCCTTGACTGGTATTGTCTCCCGCTCTCCCTACGAAGGCTGGCCTCTGCTAATCACACTGACAAATTTGATTGATGTACTCATTGCCCCGCCAATTCTGCACTGCTGCCAATCTGTGTTTTACTTGACACTTAACACTTGGGCCCTTGTATGACTATGGAACTTCTGATGATTGTTGGTAGTACGGCCCCCTGCATCGATCCTTTTTTTCGACTGTAGGTAGTTCTTGTACCTTTTTCCCAATGTGATACCCTTTGCTGGCATTTGACCTAGGCTCTCGTGGCTTTGTAGCTTGTGGCCTTGTGTTGACTGTTTACCTCTGCCTGTGACTTCCCTATGCATCTGGCCTGGCTATTGCGGGGCTTTAGCCTTTTGCAGTTGGCTGGGCAACTACAACTGGCAGAAACTGTCAGCGATCAACCTCTTTTTTTTATTTAACTTCTCCCCCCCCCCCCCCCACAAAAAGAAAAACTCGTTGATGGCGTAATTATGTATGGCCTTTGTATGAGATCATTGACCAAACTTGGCCCTTGCGACTTTTGTACAAACTTGGCACCAGGTGAGTCTAAGGTTGGTTCCTTAGATTTGACATTTTGATACCATGCTAAATTTCCTAACCCTAGTGCCCGATGTATTATTTTCTAGTAGACTAGATCTATTGAATAAAAACATTGTTAGAGTTTTAAAACATTCAACAAAAACAAATTAAATAACCAATCCCAATCATGTAAGCACACAAATATTCTTCTAAATCAACAATTCTTTATTAAAATAACTTCAGAACCTACTAAGGCTCCCTTACTAGGAAAATGGCTCTTCGAGGAATTACATACAAAACAATAAACCTGGATCTGATCTAGCTGATCAAGCCGTAGATCTGTCCTATCATATGCCCCAGCTATTGTGGATCACCCTTGCTGCTCCTTGCACCTTGCTTGGACCCAATGCACTTGAATGGAAGTCCTTCTCCACCTAACCATTGAGATTTCACTCTCACTGTCTTGTGTGTCTTCTCCCTTAGCCTAGAATTTTCTTTATAAGCTTGAGTTATGATCAAATCTACATCTAAGATTATAGACATCATGCTTGTAATGGGCCAACTTTTAGTGATGCCTTCAATCTTGAATTCCGTCTATTAACTGAGATCTATGCATGAGATTCGTTATGCATGTTAATGGGAAAATGAAAGCAAGCATGATGTATAATAATCTTGATATATTTGGCATTGATATCTCAAAGTAATTGGTTCGTGTGCATTTCAGGTAAAATGTAGGACACAAAAAGAAGCAGATGATTATATATCTGTATTACAATCATTTAATTCTTGTTGCTATGGAACTTGTTAATGGGCCAGCTTTTAATGATGGAAGTGTTATGGAACCTGCCTTTTGATTGGAGGCCACTCAACTCATTTTTCATGCACAAGTTGTATCCTATGCCTAGTGAAAACGCCCCAAATTTGCTCAATGTCCACACCCAGATGTGTTCGTTCCTTTGTGGCCTGCTTCACCTCTCAATGCACAGAGGTTGACATGGGCTAAAATGGTGGAACACCAACACAAGTGTCTCCATTATAGATGTGATGAAATTTTTTCCAAGGAACAAAATTGTTATTGGACTTTTTTGATGATGGAATTGATGAAGGGACTTAGGAGGAAGTCAACCCCCCCACTGAGGAAGTTCCTTTTCTCGATCATTTGGGTGAAGAACCCCAAATCTATCTTCAAACTTTGATTGAGATTTCCTCTCCTTATGCATTAAAGACTTAAAGTTGGTAGTATATATCAAGAATTAGAAGCTCATAGTCTTAATGGATAATGAAAACACCCATAATTTCATTCATTGCTGCATTGTGTATGAAACACACTTTTATATCCATGTTATCAACAGCTTTTAGATTATGTCATTATGATAGTTAATGGGGATCTATGAAATATTGTCGTTGATGTGAAAATGTGGAACTTCAAATAATCAAATAGGTGATTATTCTAAAAAAACTCACATGTTTTCCATTGAAATGGGTGGCTGTGATATTGTTTTGTCTGTTGATATTGGGTTGTCATGGCTCAGCCCACCTTGCTTGGCATCTGTTAAATGCCAACATTTTAACCATTTTATGTTCCAGGGGCTAAAACTGGGGTATTACATTTATTTAGAATCCTTCCACGGTTGTTGAATGCCAAACTCAAAGCCCATCTTATGGCCAAGGGCAATCTCATTAACGAGTGTGTAAAGTCAAGTCACTTTTATACAAGCTGAGTGGGAGATTTATGTCATGCTTGTGAAGTTTTGAAAATAAAGGGAAAATACCTGCTTTACTGGATTCATTGCACAGCCCTTCCTTTTGCTGTGTAAACTCAAATAATTTTTATACAAGCTGAGTGAGAAATTTATATCAGACTTGTGAAGTTTTGAAAATATAGGGAAAATAGCTACTTACTGGATTCATTGCCCAGCCTTTCCTTTTGCTGCAATTTAAAGAAATTGGAATTTATCCTCCTTGTAAATATATGATATAATATTGCATCCACTATATCTCTTTGTATTTTGTGGACAGCAGCTGATATTTATCAATGACAGCTGTTGCCTTGGCATAAAATTGACATCATGAATATGTAGTGAATAAAGTAGTATTTGTTGTCCTTGATTTTTTTGTTTATAATGTTGTTTTCAACCATAATTAGAAAGGAATTCTGTTTTGGGAAATTAAGAAGTTCTGACCACTTTAAGTTGCTTGTTTATTTACCATGTTGTAGCAGGACTTGGCTTTAACTAGCAGATAATGGCAGATGTACAGAAACTGTTCTTTATAATTGTAGTAGATGAAGATTCACAGGGTGAATGGACAGGAGAAGAATCACCTTCTTTGTTTTTCCAAAAATCAAATCATTCTTTTCGGTATACACGTCCAGTTTTACAGAGCATATTACAGTTGATGGGTTGCAAACAACGACACTCCTTTAAGGTGATCTGTTTCTGCCATCTTTTCTAGTATTTTGAGGTGACTGTACTAATCTTTCATGCCATCAGAAGTTGGATTTGTATTCCCTATTTGCCTTTGTTGCCAGGAATGAGAGCAGTCTGCAAATTTGTTTTAGTGGTCATTTGCCATTGCATACATGGCTTATTCAAACTGCACATGAGAGTGAATAAATTGAAGTGAAACGAGCTTGGAGAGCATTTAGGTTGATCATATACATAAACTCTTTCATCCCCAGTGTGAGTGCATTGCATATCTAGAGTCCGGAGACTTATTCAGTTATTGTTAAATTCCAATTAATGTTGAATTTCAAAACAAAAAAATTGTGTAGATTCAAAATCAAAATATTAGAGGGCTGTTTGTTTTGGAAAAGGAACCATATCATTATTTCTTTGTCAGGTCTACCAAATTCAAATGTACAATGATGGACATATCTTTGAAACAAGACGTGTTGCAAATGAATTAGGGGCTTATAATCTCAATAAGTATCTTGGTTTTTAACATTCTTGAAGTTGACATCCCATTTCCACATAAAGGTTAATCTTTTGTATGTAATATTATTGGCCTTGCCATAGTGCAAATTCCTGCATAAATTTTGTTCAGTGGTTTTATCTACTGAAAGGGATTACATACCCATGGTAAGCCACATGGAGAACAATCCACTCATCGGGAATAACTCAACCTTTGTGTCACCCACGTGCATCTCCTATATATTATCAACTGACTGATATGAAACCAGCTCACAAAAAGATAGAAAAGATAGATGAACACCTTAGAAATCACCCTCTTCGAGGGGGCAACCTCCTTTACATTATACAAATGAACAATTGTTGGATGATACAAATGACTAAACCTCCCTTCTATATATAGAAGTCTAAGGGGTCACAATATAATCAATCCGACATAACAGTAATAACATAAGGGCACAAAAATAACAATAGTGGGTTTCTATGGGGCATACTAATAACAATATGGGGACAATAGGGGCACAATA
>APFE030187786.1:0-11557 GCA_000404065.3 Pinus taeda | reverse complement strand
AGCTTTTAACTGCCATAAATCTTTCCACTAGTTGCAGAGCGAATCATGTTTTTTGTGCATTATGAGAGTGTTGTAACCCTGCTTTGGTGCGTAGATACCATTATCAGCCATACACCATACTAATTCGTCTGACCCCTGTTTAATCCTTATATGAGATTCACTTAATGCTGAGATGAAATTGTCCCATTCCATATGCCATTGTGGAGGAAGATCGAGGTGTCGGGCCGTCTTCCAAGCCTGTGAAAATATATCTGTACGCTGTTGATCAGCAATGTCAGCAAATACCTTGATTTCTCGGGCATTTAGGAGTCTGATAAGTTCTCTGCTGAGTATGTATCTCCCACCACTGCCAATCCACGGGTCAAGCCCTATCCTACCTAAACTTCCATCATTTATTCTCCAGACCAAGTTGTCACGGATGAGTGGGAGAGAATGTATAAGTGCCTTCCAAATCGACGAGCATCCCTTCGATTGCCAGGATGGTAATCTGATCCAATCCAATAACCTCTGGGGCCATATATATTTATGGTATGATACATGAGCCCATAGATTCTGACTTGTCATAAGGGTCCAACCCATTTTAGCAGAAAGTGCTTGAGCGAAGGCGGGGAGGTCCTTGAGCCCCCATCCTCCCCATTTCTTTGGTAGGGTAATCTTCTGCCAGCTGATCCAGGCAAATAACCTTTTGTCCTGGTTACCATTCCAGAGGTATCTGTTACAGAGCTATTTTAACCGCCCCAGAATATTCCGTGGAATCCATGCAAGAGCCATCCAGAAGACCGGAGTGGCTTCTAAGACCGATTTAATGAGCACTAGCCTGCCGGCCCTTGATAGATATCTGAAACTCCATACATTTAGTCGCTTCTCCAACTTTGTTACCAGCCAAACCCAATCATCGATTCTTTGACTGATGGGTTTTAGCCAATAGCCCAAGTATTGGAGGCCCCTATCCAAGGGGTGAATGCTGTAGGGAAAATCCTGCTGGGCAAAAAAAGATTCTTGAACAGAAGTATGCGAGCAAGTGATAGTGGATTTGGATTGATTAGCGAGCATACCTGTGGCAGAAGAGAAGAGCAGAAGGATCTTTGAAAAGGATATGGTATTGTGAATGCTGCCATCCATTAGAATGAGAACATCGTCCACGAAGAGCAGGTGTGTGAGTGAGAAAAATTCTGAGATCCTGAGGCCCCAGATGTCACCTGTCCTTTTTGTAGAGTCAATGAGACAGCTAAGACCTTCCATGATGAGCAGAAAGAGCAGGGGGGACAGAGGGCATCCTTGACGTAGTCCCCTTTCAGAGTGAAAAAAGGGGGAGGCCGAGCCATTTATAAGAATGCTGAATGATGGGGAAGTAATGCAGGCCATAATCCAGGAGATGTAAGAGTGAGGAAAACCCAGATGGATGAGAATCATTTTGATGTAAAACCAATTGGCTCGGTCAAAATCTTTGGAAAGGTCAATCTTGAGTAGGATACTCTTGAGATGCTTAGACCAGATGGAGTGAATGGCTTCATGAATCTGTCTGGATTCGAGGAAGGCAAATTGTTGGGGGGCGATATGTCTGGAAAGGATTGGTTTGAGCTGGCTGGCAATGGTCTTAGAAATGATCTTGTAAAGGCAGTTGCGCAATGAGATAGGCCTGTAATCATCAAAGGAAGAAGGGGAGTCCGATTTCAAAATGAGAGCTAAAAAGGTCGTGTTGATAGCGTGGTAGATAGATCCAGAATTTCTGCTCTCTTCCATGACCTTCAGAAGATCCTACCCCAGAATATCATAAAAGGCTAAATAAAATTATATGGTCCACTCGTCTGGACCAGGGCTCTTATCTTTTTTGAACCATTTTAGTATACCTTCCAGCTCCCCGGTAGTAACCGGAGCACTAAGAAGCTCCACATCCTCCTCCTCAGCAAATCTCGGAAAATGACTCGCCACTTGAATGATATCTGGTAGATTGGCTTCAGGTGGGCATCTGTATAGCTCACGGAAGTGGGATATGCCCAGGCGAGAAATCTTGTTAAAAGAGTTTGCCATATCTCCTGCTGGAGTAGGAATTTTCCAAATGGTATTGGATACCTTTCTGCTGTTGGCATAGCTGTGGAAGAACTTTGAATTGTCGTCTCCTGCTTGTATCCAAATAGCCCTACTTCTCAATCGCAAAGATTCTTCACGCTCTTTAGAATGCTGGCCTTTTGGTTTTCCAATTTTATCAAACGACTCTTATCCGCTGCAGATATAAATCCCAGTCCCCGTTCATCCGTTAAAGCGCTCAACTCTGATTCAATGATGATAAGATGAGAGGTGTCTCGGGCTTGCTTATCCTTTGCCCATTTAATCGAGAGGTGCTTAATCTCGGCGAGATTCCTGCAGAACCCTTTTGCAAATGATTCTGTGCCATTAATGGGATGATTTACCCAATATTCAGATATCATCTTGACATATGCTGGGTCCTTCAGCCAAGTATGATTGAATTTGAATGGGGCTTTTGGCTTCTTGAAGGGACCTTGAATTTCCAGATAGATAGGTGAGTGATCCGAAATGCTCCCCGTTCCCACCCATTTCTTATAATGATGCAGCCTCTGAAGAAGTGTGTCCTTCATAATAAATCTGTCCAGTCTGCGGGCTAGTGCAACATCTCCCATTCTCCTATTTCTCCAGGTAGGAAGAAGTTTTTGCATGGGGACATCCACAAAATTTGTCTGTTCTAATAGGCTTGTCATATAATCTAAGATTTGATCTATTTGCGCCGTCGATCCCCAAGATTCCCTAAATCCCAAAGAAAAATTGAGATCCCCACCAATAATAGTCTTCTCATCATTCAAAAGATTGAGATGGAGGAGCCTCTGCCAGAATTGTTCTCTCTGATTACAAGGGGCGTAAACATTCACAATCCTTAAGTTCATTCCCAGATCGGCGGTGAAAATATCCATCCCCAGGTAGCCTGCCCCCCCCAAGAGGCCTCCACCTTAATGGTGCGCGGGTTAACTCCAATGGCCAGACCACCAGAGCGCCCAGCAGCGTCGAGGGAAATATAGATCCATCCAGGAGTAATAGAATGCATAGAGCAGATGATATGATCAGCCGAGCAAAGAGTTTCTTGGAGCATAATGCTGTCGATAGGATCAGTCTCGATGAGACGCTTCATGGCTAGTTTCTTGGAGGAGCTAGCCAGTCCTCTGCAGCTGTACGATAAACACTTCATGGTGGAACACCTCGCGGGGCTTGTCCTGCTTTAAGGACCCCTACAATGGTGGACTGTTGGCCAGAGACAACCTCTGCCCCTGCAATCTTAATAGCCTTAGAAAGATGAGATTTCCTTCCTCTGGTAGGCTGGGAACCGGCCTCTGGTAAAGAAATACCCAGCCCTGCCTAGGGAGTAGTTAAATCTTTAGCATGAGACCTGGAGCGTAAAAAGTATGGGTGGGGAGGGGAAGACTCAGGAGGAGACCAGGGAGACGCAGAGGGAGAGGATGGCGGACGTAAGGAAGGGACAGTGGAGCACAAGGGAGGAGGGGATGGCATAACACAATGAGCCATGGAAGTCTGATACAAGGGACCAGATACAGAAACGACATGATCAATATTAGAGATAGAAGGGTGTAGAGGAGAAACAGAGACAGTTCCGACTTCTGCTGCTGAGGGAGCCCCAGATCCGACTTCTGCTGCTATAGGAGCCCTGGTCATCGTCGGTGAAAGCCTTGCTCCCGGATCGCCTGCAGGTGAGGAAGCCGCAGGAGGCTGGCCCGCAACATTGGGTCGGGGGGAAGCCGGAGAGGCAGCCCTGGGAGGTGGCGACGAGATCTTCGGGGAGTCTTCAGATTTTCTGATGAGAGGGAATTCCTTGTAGAGGTGGTCGACCATGTGGCACCGATTGCAGCGGAATGGTAACCTTTCTGTTCTCTGTTGTATCGCCCCCACTGTAGAGTGATCTTTTCCTCGAGCCCTTCACGGGTGTCTAAGTGAACCAAGATGCGCGCGAGGGTCCTGCTCCTAGATTCCACGAAAGAGCAGTCATGATCCAAGTAGGTACCAAGTGCATTACCTATTCTTTTGAAAGCTTCATCACTCCAGAATTGCAATGGAAGACCTGGCAACCGCACCCATATCGGTCCGGCTCCGATTTGTTCATGAACAGGGTCGAATAGGGGGCTCCACCTTTTGAGAAGAACTGGAGCTGATTCAATGTGCCAGTATCTGGCCAAGACCAGGTTTTTATAGCTTTCCTTCGAGAACTGTAAGGAGAACCATCCTCTGGGCAGGACATGGACATCCGGAAGTTCAAGAAGTAAATCCCCCTAGATCTCTTTCACCCAATGAGATAACTTTTTTGCCGAATATGCCCTGCCTCTGATGTGCCCTACCAGCACTGTAGATGCCATGATAGCAAGATCGCTAATCGCCGAAGCTTCTCCAAGCCTAATCGAAATATCCTTTGAGGTAACCTTGATACACTTTGATTTCTTCTTGCTGGTGCGTGGGGCCGTTGGGTTGTCCACCAGGGGGTTGGTAATGCCATCCAATGGGGAGGGTTTAGAGGGATTTACATTGTCTGTAGAAGTCTTGAAACCTCCAGAAGAGCAGGGACCAGTGGATGAAGTATTTGCAGTAGCAGAGGTCTGTGGAATGGCCGCAGGGGGAGAGCGAGTCGGGGGAAAGTGTAGAGCGTCCGGAGAGAGAGAAGGGGCTTCAAAGATTGGGGGATCTATAGGGATCGGCCCAGCATTAGGTGGAACAATACTGTGCCGGGGAAATAAACCCACAGGAGGACGCAAAGAATCCAGTCCGGAAGCCAGGGGAGGTGTGAACGACGGAGTGCTGGATGAGAAGCAAGGGTTATCGAATATGATTCGATCCGGGAAGGGCTCTTCCGAATAGTCAACCATCTCCAGCTCCACGTTCTCATCCATCCTGTCACCAGTTCGATATGCGAAAGCGACAGGTGTAGACTCTTACGGTGAAGGATTGAACAGAAGCCTGATCAGAGGCCGTGTCAGAGCCGCAGGGGCCGAAGAAACCCTAGCCCAACCCTTCACGAGCACGCGTCATGGCTTTCCATGTCTTCATTATGATATGCATAGTTTTATTTATATTTAGATAAATAATAAATATTTTATTTTTCCCTTAGTTAACTTTAGTTGATATAGGTTAGTTCAATCTAGTTGGCATTCATTCATAAAGCCTTGAAGTGTATTAAAAAAACAGACCACATTTATTCTAATATAGATAATATTGATTAAATCATATTTGTTTAATTAGCATTTTTTAGAAATCATATAATATAATATTTTATTAATATTGGATTTAAATTAAATTTTAATTATTATATAAAAAACATTATAATAAATAAATATAAAATTTTAATAATATGTAAATATATTTTTTCATATATACAATGTTTTATATTTCATGTGAAGAATACATTGTCAACATTGTCGACATCCATCATGCATTTACAAGAATTGAAACTAAGTAGGGTGGATTCAATTTCTTCCTCCGAACCATCCAAAATAACTCTATTTAACAATAATATTAAAATTTTAAGCATTATACAATTGTAAATATTTTTTTAACCAATATATATTGAATATTTATTATTATATACATGTTATATATTATTAAATATTTTATTAATATTAAATTAAATCTAATCTAATTTAAACTATTAAATATTGAATTTACAAATAAAATAGAATGATTATATAAATAACAATATTAATAAAAATACAATTAAATAATTATAAAAGTACAAATTTAAATTATATAAAATTTAATCCAAATTATAAATTCATATCAAATCAAATATAATTATTCAAATAAAATATAATCATTGTCCCAAAGTGTGTCTAGAGATAAAAAGAGTGAGGGGAAAGGGGAGAGTATGGGGAGGGGAAAGGGGTTCTAGAGAGAGAGAATGGATGGAAAGGCACGGGTTGTGGAGAGAGAGAGAGTGGGAGACGCTGTGGAAGGGGGGTAAGTTGGCGAGGAGAGAGTGAGAGAGAGAGAGAGAGGGGGTGGGGTTTGATGTTATGAATTTGAGATATAATGTTATAAATTCATATCATACAAATATAAAATAATCATTTAAATACAATTATTCAAAGGCAATCATATGATTATATAAATCAAATATAATCATTGCCCCAGAGTGTGTGTAGAGAGAGAGTGTGTGTGAGTAAGGGGAGGCGAGACGAGGTGTAGAGAGAGAAAGAGAGTGGATGGAAGGGTGCGGGTTGTGGAGAGAGAGAGGGGCATGGAAGGGGGGTGAGTGGGTGTAGAGAGACAATGTGTGTGTGGAGGGGGTTAGAGCATGTTGGATGTTAAGAATCTGAGAGATAATATTTGTATGTACATATTTATAGAAAGAGCTTGTCTTAGCTTCAAGAATTATAAATTCTCTACTGACGAGGCCAACCACGTGAAGGTGGAAGCTCATCTGGCCTCCCCCCTCACTTCTAGCCTATTATTACACTACGCTCATCACTCCCCAATCCCCATGTTTTGTTTTATTTTAAATTACATACAAGATGTGAGCCACATTCATTCTAAATGCATAGATATAAAGGAAGCCCAAACAATAAATTTAATATAGTATCATCAATGCACATCAAATTTCCGTTAATACATGAGTAGATATCAAATTTTGTAAACACGAAAACATTAGGCTTACATTTTTTTATTATTGCAGAAAAATAAGCATCAAATTTGTAATCAGTACAAGCAAAGATACTATAAATACACAAACCCCAAAAAAATGTGAAACATACAAACATAACATGCCAAACACAAAAAACGTTGTAAAATTTGCATAAATATACAAATCTATGTGGACAATGAGCAATCCCAATGTTTCATTTTATTTTAAATTACATACGTGAGCCACAATCATTCTAGATGCATAGATATAAAGGAAACCCAAACATTAAATTTTATACATAATCATCAATGCACATCAAATTTCCATTAATACATGAGTAGATATCAAATTTTGTAAACATGAAAACATTAGGCATAAAACTTTTGATTACTGTAGAAAAATAAGCATCAAATTTGTAATCAATACAAGTAAAGATATTATAGATACACAAACCCCAAAAAATGTTAAACATACAAACAAGACATGCCATACACAAAAAATGTTGTAAATGCATGAACATAAAAACCTATGTGGACAATGAGCAACGACAATATTTTATTTTAATTTAAATTACATACAATATGTGACCCACATTCATTCAAAATGCATAGATATAAAGGAAACCCAAACAATAAACTGAATACATTATCATCAATGCACATCAAATTTCCATTAATACATGAATAGATATCAAATTTTGTAAACATGAAACATTAGGCATAAATTTTTTTATTATTGCAAAAAGATAAGCATCAAATTTGTAATTAGTACAAGCGAAGATATTATAAATACACAAACCCTGAGAAATGTGAAACATACAAACATGACATGTCAAACACAAAAAAATGTTGTAAATGCATAAAAATACAAACCTGTGCGGATAGTGAGCAATGACAAAATAAATTCACACACTTCAAAGTACATATCAACATGTCATGCACAATCATTGTAAATACTATGCAAACCAAACTCAAAACACAAGCATGGTTACAATCGTGAATACACATCAAATTTTGTAAGCACACAAACATTAGGGATCATTGAATTGTTTATTACTCATGCAGAAGTGTAAAAGAAAACACACAAACATTGCACTTCCATTTTTTATCGTCACCCAAATATGTTGCAAATACACAAACATACAAGCATCACGTATCAGTTACACCCTAAAAATGTTGCAAATGCATAAGATACAAGCACATGGAGATACTAAGCATTGGCAAATAAAATTCACACACATTGCAGAGTACATATCAAAATGTCATACACAATCATTGTAAATACACAGGCATACAAATGGAACTAAAACCACAAACATTGCTACAATCATGAATACACAACAAATTTTGATCACCATACACAAAGAATGTTGTAAATGCAAAAACGTACAAATGTCACCCATAAAATTTTGATCATTGCACACAAAATCTTGCAAATATACACATATCGCACATCAAATTTGAATCATCGCAGAAAACATATTGTAGATAGTCATTCTAAAATACACATCAAGTTTTGTAAGCACACAAACATGAGGAATCATTGAATTGTTTATTACTCAAGAGGAACTGAAAAAGAAAACTCACAAACATTGCACTTCCATATTTTATCGTCACCCAAAAATGTTGCAAATACACAAACATACAAGCATCACATCTCAGTTACACCTTAAAAATGTTGCAAATGCATAAGATACAAGCACCTGGAGATAGTAAGCATTGGCAAATGAAATTCACACACATTGCAGATTGCATATCAAAATGTCATACACAATCATTGAAAATACACAGGCATACAAATGGAACAAAACCACAAACATTGCTACAATCATGAATACACAACAAATTTTGATCACCGCACACAAAGAATGTTGAAAATACAAAAACATACAAATGTCACCCATCAAATTTTGATCATCGCACACAAAATGTTGCAAATATACACATATCGCACATCAAATTTGAATCATCACATAAAGCATGTTGTAGATAGTCATTCCTCAATACATATCATGAATACACATCAAGTTTTGTAAGCACACAAACATTAGGCATCACTGAATTGTTTATTACTCCAGAAGAACTGTAAAAGAAAATTCACAAACATTGCACTTCCATTTTTTATCGTCATCCATAAATGTTGCAAATACACAAACATACAAGCATCACGTATCAGTTACACCCTAAAAATGTTGCAAATGCATAAGATACAAGCACATGGAGATATTAGGCATTGGCAAATGAAATTCACACACATTGTGGAGTACATATCAAAATGCTATACACAATCATTGTAAATACACAAGCATACAAATGGAACTAAAACGACAAACATTGCTACAATCATGAATACACAACAAATTTTGATCACCGTACACAAAGAATATTGTAAATACAAAAACATACAAATGTCACCCATCAAATTTTGATCATCGCACACAAAATGTTGCAAATATACACATATTGCACATCAAATTTGAATCATGGCAGAAGACATGTTGTAGATAGTCATTCCTAAGGGGGACACACATACACACATTTTAGAACACATATCAACATGCAATTCACATTCATTGTAAATACAAACACTAAATATAACTCAAAGAGCAAACATTGTCATACACAATCATGAACAAAGTAAAAAATGTCAGCGATCATCAAACGCTACATGAAAAGAATATGAATACACATCACTACACAAACAATAACTATTTTAATATATTTAAAATTTAAAATGTGTAAACCATGCATACTAACAATTAAGAAGTTATTAACTTAAAACCTATGATGCTAATTATTTTTAAACATAACCAAAGAGGAAAAGTAAAAACTAAAAATTGGAAAGGGAGAGAGGATGCACAAGCCCTTAAGAATGACCATGGTTCATTCTCAAGGGCATTGAGAAGGGGCTTTTAGCCCCTTCAAACATAAAAATAATTTTTATTATCATGAGATTTTCAAGAGTAATTACAGAATGAATACATAAATGTTAATTTCTTTTGAAGAGGATCAATGTGTCTTATGTCATGAACATGATGGAGATGTGAATGCTTTGGCCATACACATATATTCCAGTCATTATCTGCAAAAATAATATATTTTAAAAGTCAATGACAATCTATGCTATACATAAATATTTTGCATACAAAAGTACTTTGCATAAATTCCTATAACAAAAAATGCACAAATGATTTATATATATTATTTTTCTTTTACGACGTTTTTTACTCCTAACTGTTAAAATTTAATATTTATGGTTTATCTACCCAGCCAAAAATAAATAAATTTAATATTTATGGTGTATCTTAAAGCCCACCAATCAGTGGAGTGGAGTGGAGTGGAGTGGTCATCCCAGTAGAGAGCCCATCACACCATTAAAAATGAATTACAACAATCAAATCATCAACGCTGAAAATGAATTAGAACAATCAAATCATCAACGCTGAAAATGAATTAGAACACTCAAATCATCAAATTGATAAAATTCACTAGATTGGGTTATCCAATTAAATTAAAATACCCTCGTGCCCACTCCCACCCGAACCCAATTCCTTTGTGAGAATAACCTGGTGTAAAAACAAAACAAAACAGGGCATAATCTGGAATCCTAACATCTACAGAATGAAATTTTGGAATGAAAGGATTGGACGAATCTTACCACTATTTTTATACTGTCCTGTCGACCTTTAAAGGGAGAGAAATAATCCAAGATAACCATGCCCCGCATAATATACTTTCAGCACAGTACAAGTACAGGTCATGCAACTCTCTGAGTCACTTCATGTGAGAAAAGGAAAAGTATTCAGTTGAGATTACTCTGAAATATATGCGTCCTCTGCATAATTGATACATGCTATAACCGGTTAGCTCCCAACATAACTCCTGCACCACAATATAATACGATTCAATTATTTAATCCTCCCAAATTCTTGGAGATAAGTTACACATTTTATACATACATACATTATCAAACCTGCTTGTTAGCCAAGTTCCATGGCCCTGTTTATCTATCAACACCATATAGACCTACTTTTTTGGGCTGTGCAAACCAATTTCCATGGGTATCAAAGAATTGAATTGAATTAAAGCACAACAGCTCTAAGTACCAGGTTGAGGCTGAGGCTGAGTTCCGTCTGTGACGAGAGGCAAGAATTGGTTTGAATTGAGCAGAGCAGGCATTGTGTTAAGAACGACCCATTCCATTGAAACTGCGAAATGCATTTCAGGGACGTTGGGAACCACCACAGAGAGACCTGCATATATGCAACCACAACCACAGCGAATAAGGTTCACAATTATGCAGCAGCACCATAATATGACATATGACATAAATATTTATATGCCCATACCGGGAACAGAACGTTACCCATGTGGTCAGAGGTTCAAATCTTGGGTTCAAATCCCGCCAACGAAATGTGACCCGGGAAGTTCAAGCCCTCGTTTCAACTGATTATATTTTGGATGTAATATTTCATAAACCCTCAAAGTTTACTGATAAATACACATATAAGTGATCTATCGCTGGAATAAATATGGCTGAGGTTCAAGCCCTACTTCAACTGTCTAACTAATTATATTTTGGATTTAATATTTCATAAAATCCGAAGGCCACAGGCCAAAATCCCATCGGGTCAGAGGTTCAGACCCTACTTCAACAGTGTAATTAATTATATTTTAGATTCAATATTTCATAAACTATCAATGTGACCCGAGTTCAAATCCCGGCAACGGAACATTACCCAGGAGGTCGGAGGTCCAAGCCCTCCAAGACTATAAGTAATTATATATTGGATGTAAGATTTCATAAACTCGCAGGGCGACCGGGGTTCAAATCCCGGCAACGAAACGTCATCCATCAGGTCGGAGGTTGAAGCCCTCCTTCAAGAGTCAAGAGTGTAACTAATCATATTTTTGGATTTAATATTTC
>APFE030187778.1:0-11598 GCA_000404065.3 Pinus taeda | reverse complement strand
AAGCGATGATATCACGTCGTTTCGTTTCCATTTAACGAAACCTGAAAACGACAAGGGTCTGACAATCTTTTCATGCTTTATACGGTCGGGAAAAAGAGTTTAAAGACGACCGCCTCTTATTTACTTTTAACGATTCAAGAGGAATAACTCGGCAATATTTTCACGTTTAGCGAGTCAGAAAAGAGCTAAAAGATGACTCCATAGTGACTTTTTCGTGTATTTACCGAGTCCGAAAAAGTATAAAGTACAACTCGTTTCACCGTCGAAGCTGCGCAAGGGACCTGTCGCTGCACAAGAAGTGAACGTAAAACCCATTTTCGACCAAGAATACATTGAAATACTCAAAAATAACCTTTTTAAAGCAAAAATGAGTTAAAAAGCTTATAAATAGGGTGAAAATGTAAAATTAAAATTACTTTTACCATTTTACCTCTTGAAGAGTGAAAAGAGTCCATTTGGGAGGCAAACTTCAGGCGGCCGATTGCATCAATCAGGCAACCATTCGCGACCTCATCAAGTTCCAGGGTAAGGAGGGCGTTCCCTTAGCTCCATTTTCATACCATTTTTAATTCATTTAGTTCCTGATTGGGCCCCAGCAAGGGGGAATTGCAAAATTAGGGCTTCGCGCTAATGGGGTTAAAAACCCAAAAGAGCCGCGCCATTAGCGCGACTGTTTTAAGAACAGTCGCGCTAACCGCGCGCCCTAATTTTTCCCATGTTTTTGCCTGTACAAAGTGAATTTTCTTTGGATTATCATTTGTCTAATGTTCTAATGAAGGCAAATTTGTCCTTGTGGGTGCAGGAAACAGGTCAAAATGGTGGTAGTATGGAAAGAGCGAGAACATGACATTATTGATGCCTTAGCCATTGAGGATGAAGGGTGCATGAACGCCTTGAGGGACTGCGACCTTAAGAAATTCTTCCTTGCATCATCCATGCGAGCGCAACCTGAGCTGCTACAATTTATCATTGATGCTTGGGAAGTAGACGACCAAGTGTTTCGTCTGCGGAATCAGACCTTGGAGCTCGAGATCTCCGATGTGTATTTCATTACAGGATTGTCGCGAAGAGGGGAAGTTCCTATCCTGTCAGGTAGTAGACCTTCTGGGGAGAAGGTTGGTGAAGTGAAAGCTCGGGTATGCCCCGAAGCACAATTTGGGCAACAGAGTGCAAAGGTGTTGATCACCACCATTCGGGATTTGACGTTGAAAGCCATCCTCTTCACCATCACACGCGCAGCTGGGGTACAAGCGCCCCACGAGGCCAGCAAGAATCACCTGATCCTACCGACTGAATGCCTTAGTCCGACCGTTTTTAACTGGGCTGTTGCGGTGACTACTAACATTAAAAGGCAGCTCACCAATTGCAAGCGAGCTGAGACGAAACAGTTTGCATACGGCTCCATCATGGTATCGTTCTTCCTGGAACAAATACCATTATTCCAGATTCAGAGAGTTGTGGTGGCAGATCCATTGCCACAAGAGCCTAGAATGGCTCGCTAGGCAGCACTGATGCCCAGGGGAGGAGGAGGCCAGGAGATGTCATGGCATCCCGAGTTCTTCATATGGCTCCGACGGCAGTTCATCGTGATCCAGGATTGGCCGTATGCAGGGACCAGTTTCATGGGAGACCCAGACCTTCCACTTCTAGAGGGGGAGGAATGGGAGGAGGAGCTAGGTATGCACTCCTCGATTTTGATGTTTTCTATTTTTTTTTTCTTTTTCGATACATGCCTAAATAATGATTATATACGTATGCAGATGTGGGCCCAGAGAGACCAGTCGGGCTATCCCCTACAGCGCGAAGAGGCCAACCCGCAGCCGACCCACCAGCAGTGGGGGAGGAGTTGATTCACAATCTCGAGGGGCTTGCCCAAGGGATTCCTGGTTATGCCAGATTGGCAGATGTTCCTCTTGCTTACCAGAGGCATACAGTAGGGGTGCCAACTCGCGTCCATCGTCTGTTGAGACGATTGGTGCGGGCGGTGATGTGTTATCATGAGCACCACCGTGCTTAGGCTTCTAGACTTTATTTTCTGCATATACATTTTTTGAGAGACATGTGTCTCAGATGTACCGGGAACACAGACTCTATCCAGACATGTCCATTCTATTTTTTGAGCGCCTCAGTGCGCCACACGATATATATATATATATAGATACATGGTGTTTTTATTATATCTTATGCTTCTTGTATTTTGTTGATCTACATATTATGCAAATGTCTGTCCAATACATAATTAGCCAATGCATCGATTACTGCATTAAGTCTTCTTGGAATGTGATGATAAGTAATGTAATCAAAATATCTTTCCAATAACTTAACACATAAATACAACCTTAAAATGCGATGATCTCTAACGGAATATCGTCCGTTGAGCTGGTGGACCATAAGTTGCGAGTCTAAGTTTACAACCAATGAGCGGATTCCAAGGTTAATGGCCTCGGCTAATAATTCAATTACAGCACTATATTCAGCCACATTGTTCGTTGTACAACCCAGACACACTCCTTGAATATCTACTAACTCACTATGAGGATCGTAGATCACCCATGTCGCAGATGACAGATGGCGAGTACTGCGAGAAGCACCATCAGCAAAACCAACATAAGGTGATCCAGACATCTGTTCAAGAAGCAAAAGACACAATAAGCGGAGATCACGCCGACACACTGAGATAAACATTAAATAAACACACACACACACAACACACTCTTAAAAAGCATATGTATGTACAAAACTAAAGAGCTCGCATGATACTTGATTCAAGTCAAGCCCTTTTCAGGGCTTCGCCTTATCGCACTGATGCATAACCAGCCTAGATAATGTAGGCATTGCTCGGCCTGTCGTATAAAATGATCAATGGCACTGATGATCTTCCCATGCCCCCCGGCCGAGCGAGGTTTACAAGCTAGAGGATCAGTGCCCCCTTTGGCAGAGGGACCGAGGGTTGCAACGGAGTGCAATGAAGGATCAAAGCGAGCCGAGACCAAAGCAAGTGAAGCAAGGCTCGGAGGTGGGAGGGAGAAGACACCCATGAGGGCGGGTTCTTTGAAGAGCCTGGCTCCCACGCTCTCAAAAGGGATGGAGGTATGCTCAACGAATGGTACATTCCCCTCAGAAGAGGAAGCGAAGAAAGAAAGCTGGTCAACTGTGACAATTTTCCCCTGATGGGGGAAACGAATGACATGGAAGAGGGATGAAGCCACGGCGTGCATGGCATACGTCCAACTCTGGCCCAGAAGGAGGTTATATGTGATATTTGCGTCAACAACCTCAACTTCTACTTCCACCGTCTTCCCTTCTAAGGTGATTGGTAGTCGTTGAAGAATACCATAAGGGCGGGATTCTCTCCCATCGAATGCTTCCAAGGTCGTTGGAGATTGACTCAAAGTCGGGGACCCGATTGCTTTCCAACACGCAATAGACATAATGCAGGTTGATGCGCCTTCATCAATAACTGTACGATGGATCGTTTTGGAATTGATGACGACTTGAATGAGAAAAGTGATCTGATGAGGTCGAGGAACATGGCTCTCAAGGTCGAAGGTAATCAAATCTGAGTCCGCTGGGTCGATGCCACCGATGGCCGATAGCAGGGACTTCCTCTGGGGGGGGGAAGCTCTGAAGAACCTCTAAGGCGGACATAGCCGATGGAGCCTACGCTAAGTCCTCTACGATGCTATAGTGTTGGGCAGCACGAGCATTCGGATTATAAGAAGATCTTCTAAGTACCCCTTTGGGAGGGGGTCGGATTGTCGTCTCAGAACTCGGTCTCTCGATATGGAGGGGACCAGAGCTGCATGAAGGAGCACTTGAGGGAACCTCTGGCTCCTTCCCGATGGACGACGGATACTCCTTTGCTCGAGTCGTTACATGAACGGGAATAGTTCCAGCCATGAAGACCTGGGAACCGAAGGGAGAAGAAGAGGGATCAGCCACCATTTGAGTTTGCTGAGAGGGAAAGGGTTCTTTAAGAACTGCAGGGACCACAAGAGCACCCTTCAACAAACGACTAACTTCGGACCGCCTGGGGCAGTCCTTAGTATAGTGATCCTCCTCACAAATGAGGCAGGGATACTTGGGTTTGCGCTTAGCTCCTTCCTCGGCTGGAGGTTTAGAGGATTCCTGTTTAGGTTGCTCGGATTTATTTTTCCCTTTCCCCTTTTCCTTTTCCTTTCCTTTTGAGATCTTGCTCGCCGTGGTGGACTGGACGGCATTGACCTCAGAAGTGTTACCAGAATTTAAAGCACCCTGAGAAGTGTTTTCGTTGGATGCACTTGACTTTTGCTTCCCAGGGTTCGATGATTGATTTTTTAGAGGCCTAGTTCACAGAGCCAATGACTCCATCGACAGATGGCTTGGGCAGAGCCTTAGATGTACCGAGCCTTGGGGCGTCTGGAAAGTACTCGTACAAGGTACTAGACTGAGAGTAAACTAAGTCTAGGTACTGAGCGCGCGCAATTGCTTGCTCTTCAGTTATACAGGCTCCCATAGCAATGTCCCGTGCAATCTTGGGGACAAAGGAAGTCGTGAACCAGTCGGTGAGGAGTTGATCAGGAATCCAGAACTTGATCAACCTGCGACGCCTTCTCCATTCATGGATGTGATCGGAGATATGCGTAGTAGTATGCTGCTTAAGAGACGTAAGGAGGTGAGTCCCTGTCTCGTACCAAATGGGTAACTGAAAGTGAGTAAGAAATGCCATGGCCAACGAATTGAAATCTTGAAATGACGTGCGGGTCAATTCAATATACCATTTAGCGGCAGAACCAGTGAGAGTACTCTGAAAAAGGCGAAGCCGAATCGAGTCATCGAGCCATGAATTAGACGAACACCATAAGTGATACATCATGACATGAGCCTGAGGGTCCTCTCCGGATTTTCCGTCGAATTTGGGACAGTCACTAGGTATCTTAGTTGGAACTAGTGGCCATTGTGGATTGTGTAAAATGGGATCATTTGTTAACTTCGACACATCAGGCAGTTCCAACGTCGCTAAAAATGGTAGTTGCGGATTAAAGGACATTTGTCCCGAATACGAGGTAGAGCCAGAATTCCAACCAGTTCCTGATTGCCCCCACTGGCCTTGTCCCGATGGACCAGGTCCAAAAGAGCCTTGTCCAGAAGGGTTTTGTCCATAAGGGTTGTTTCCAGAATCGGGTTGCTGATACTGGTTCTGCCCCCCAGCGCCCCATTGGTTACCATACTGGCCAGCAGGTTGTTGATAATTTTGATAAGGGTTACCCTGTGGCTACTGGTAATTTTGATACGGGGTGTATTGATTTTGCCCATGGGGTTGCTGGTATCCATACTGAGCCTGGGAACTAGGCGGCATTTGATGACCAGATTGGGATTGATACCCACCTGAATACGGGGGTTGGGATTGATACCCACCCGAATAAGGAGGTTGGGATTGATACCCACCTGAATAAGGAGGCTGGGATTGATACCCACCTGAATAAGGAGGTTGGGATTGATACCCACCTGAATAAGGAGGCCGGGATTGATACCCACCGGAATAAGGAGGCTGGGATTGATACCCACCTGAGTAAGGAGGTTGGGATTGATACCCACCTGAATAAGGAGGCTGGGATTGATACCCACCTGAGTAAGGAGGTTGGGATTGATACCCACCTGAATACGAAGGTTGGGATTGATACCCGCCTGAATACGGATGTTGGGATTGATACCCACCTGAATAAGGAGGTCGGGATTGATACCCGCCTGCATGCTGGGCCGTCTGGCTGGAAGGTTGCCCTGGTCAGATCTGAGATGGCTCCGTTCGCCCAGAAGGTCGAGCTTGCTGAGTGAGGGGCTGCCCTTGCGCAACCGAGGATTGTCCTTGTTGACCAGATGGTTGCTGAGTGGTAGGCTGGCCTTGCTGTGCGTAAGGCTGGCCCCCTTGCCCAGAAGGGTTGCCTTGCTGGTTTCCGGGTTGACCTTGCTGACCATAAGGTTGTCCCTCGTTCCCATAAGGTTTCCCCGAAGGGTAGCCTTGTTGGGTACCAGGTTGTCCTTGCTGAGCATTGGGTTGTCCCGGGTTTCCAGAAGGTTGCCCAAGATATGTGAAAGACGGACCACTAGAGGCCAAAGGTTGTCCCTGATAGGGTTGTCCTTGTGGGCCTCCCTGTTGACCTGGGTAATTCTGGCCAGAAAACTGCTGCCCATGATTAAGATGCGAGTAAGGCTGTTGACCCTGGTAGGGTGGTCCTTGCTGTCCTTGATTCTGATGGTACTGGCCACCACCATACCCAGTGGTACCCCAAGCCACATTCAATGGAACAGAAGCCTCAACATAAGGCTCTTCAGGCAAGGAGGTATACAAGTAATGATTCTCAGGATCATAATACAGGCCTTGCCCATCTAGGTTCTGGACATTACGCAAGTATTGAAAATATGCCTCCTCTGCCGTCATATGATCGGAAGCAGGAGGAGCACCACTTGCAGGGTGCACAACTCTAGTAGTATGTGTCGATTGACCACTTTGTGCCAGACCTCGAGATGGACCTGCAGTAGAAATGACAGCAGATGACGCTGTAACGGCACTAACAACTGGAGTCGACGACGCGACACAAACGGTCAGGTTGGTCGGGACTGCTGTAACAGCAGTATGGTGAACTTGGGAAACAAACGGTCCTGTGGTAGGGACGATGTTTTGATCCCACATGGAAGAGGAAGCTGTCGAGTTCATAGCGTCTCTCAAAGATCTATAGCGCGCCGGCACCGTGATACCCAGAGGTGTAACGGTGTAGGGCGTAGAGATGATTGGAGATGTAGCCGAAATGGGAGTATCGATACTCGACATGACGGACGGCCCACTTGACACAGGGGAGGTATCCTCCATATCGGAAGAGGCCATGGGAGAGGCGACACCGACAGGAGTGGCAGGAAAATCCTTGTCAGAGGGCTCCCAAATGGGGTTCCGAGAGAATTCGTAGAATTCGTCTTCTGGAGCTCGAGAATTCAACGGTTGGATGCTCGGAACAATGGGAAGAGCGCCACAAACCGGTGTCTCAGGGGCGACAGAAGATGGAGACCCTTGGTCACTTGGGACAGGAGACGAAGTTGATGGATCCGCCAAGATGATCAAACAAAGACCCTAAACAAACTAACGATAAGAGACCCTACTCAAAACTAAACGCACACAAGATCTACCAAGGTAAATGTTATCGCAGCTGAATAAATTTTATGACATTAGGACACAACTTGACCTTTTCATATTTTAAGAGTCGAGAAAAGGACAAAAGGTGACTCTAGTCGCCTTCAAATATTTTAAGAGCCCGAAGTGACAAATGCTCTATAGAGCCTTTTCTTTTACAGAGTCTGAAAAGGGTCAAAAAGTGACTTCTCTGGAGAAACTAGGCAAAGGGGTTTACCAGACAATCCGTAAAACTGCTTATACACCTTGGCAATCGTATGAAAACCAAGGACTTTCCGTACTGCAATCAATCTTCCTGAATGTTGTGTTCGGTGCACTTACGGCTTGTTTAAGGGGACGGAAGACACGGCTTCCTATGGATCAAGGATGCAAACCTAGTGGAGTCTCCCCATATATACGCGACGGTACGTGGGAGCCCAAATCTGTGCTAGACCACAATTGAATCGCACCAGGAGGAATCACCCAACCTTAATGCGAAAACAAGAGTGACTAGGTTTAACGACGCCAGAGCACGTCTCTAGCCTAGACCTCTAGAATGTTTGCATTATGTTCCAATGCGTTTTTAGATTGATTTGATTTATTTTATGGTTGATCTTTAGTTAAGTTTCAATTTAAGGTCCTACCGTATGTGATCTCTCACAATTTCCTAGATGCAAGCTACATGCGAAAGAGAGCCATTTCGTTCGATGAATGCTAACTTACGAGAAGGTTAAGAGTTTCAATCAAACAAAACGAACTCAATCAACCAAACAACCTAATGCAACTAATGGCAAATAAACAAAACTTTTTATTTTCAATAACGCAAATAACGAAAAGTTCTATTCCATTCACTACTAAATGCAAAAGAGATTATTTGATTCCTTTCTACTAGCACGATGCACTAGAACAAATTTTGAAAGATAACAACACCGAGCAAAGAAGCAAATTCACTCAATGAAGACACAATGAAATCCCAAGACACTAAGCTAGTTCTCCAAATCGAAAGGAAAACAAGACTTCGCACGAGCTATGTGATCTAAGCTCACACAAAGCTAGAATGAAATCCAAGCAAACAAGAGCAAGTTGTTCAGAAATCACTCCAAAAATACTTTAACAATCACTGAAAAAAACCGTGAAAAGCAATTACAAGGTCAACTGGGCAATCAAAGAACCCAAAACTCCCGTGGGAGGCTCAACACACATGGCCACTAGATGTCCTAGGGTTGAGGTGTGAAATCGAAGGAAAGAGGCAAACACCCGGAGAACAAAGGTTACAAACCAGTCAAGCAAGGCTTAAACACATTCCAGTAACTGAAAAAGAGGTGGAAAAAAGCAAATCCAAGCTCAGACAGCAAGCAAAATGAGTGGACCAAAGACTAATCGGCTGGGCGTGACTTTTAGGCTGCAACTCGCGCTAACCAGTGATTGGCGTGTGTTGTCAGTTAGCAACAAGGGCCACTAGCGCGACTGTAAAGGCAAAAAGCGCGCTAACAAAGTTTGCTAATTTCAAAAGAAAAATACGCAGTCCAGGGCTTGGGTCACAGGCTTAAAGCAAGTCAAAAAGCACAGGGGCAGCAAGAAATTCGATCCAAAGGCTTATCTAAGCAATCAAAAGAAAAACCAAAGAGGCAAGACAAACTCCAAGTTGTTTAGTTTGTAAGCCAAACTGGAGATCGACTGAAGCGGCTTTGATCTACTTTACTACTGCAAGGCAATAGTGTTTTGAAGGCTATCTGGCCGTGTTTCAGACTCCGTCTAAGTTTACAAATCAAAACAACAAGCTAAACTTCCCAGCGGAGTCGCCAAATTGTTGGAGAGGTAAATCCCCTCTATGGATAGAGGCGATCCCTACTAGCCCAGAACGGGTCTAGCAACAATCAAACAATGCTATCACACAAGTTCCTAATTGCAAATAACAAGGTAGGTGAAGAGAACCTACTTGAGATCCAACGCTTTAGTTTGATGAAGAGACGTTGCCCACGTTCCTTTGCTTTGGCCGGTCACGATCCTCCACTATCCACGTGAATGGACACCTACACACAAAGAGAACAACACAAGCACAAGCGTGAAATCTAATATATGCAATTATACATCAGTCAGGAAGGATATAATTCAACATCAACCATTACAAGTACAACGAGAATGGAACAATAATGATAGTCATCTATTATTAATAATTCAACAAAGGAGAATACAACCAGCGTCCTGACGTCAAGTCCTCCTTTGGCTGGGTGCTCAGCTACACAAGTCTTGCAAAAGCTTGAAGGGTTGAGGGACAAGCTCTCTTCCCCTCTCCTTTAGTGACAAAGTCTCCTTACTTTAGGGAAAGCCTTATGGATACAAAGAAGGCTTCTTGCAACTCCAACCTTTTGATGTCTTCCTTTCAGCACAAGTATTGCCACAAGAGTCAAATCTATTAGAACCAGAACTAAGACTAGCTTGCTCAAGCCATGGGAACAAGCTTTTATAGAGGAAAAGGAAGAGATAAGGTCGATCCCCCACAATCATGGATTTGGCTTCATCACTTGGAAACTTCCATGGAATGGTGGCAAACAACTTTCCATCCAAGGAGATTCGAAGCCAAACCATCCTCATTCAATTTGGAATCAGTTGGGTGAATGAGGTGGACAGAACCTTCGGAGGTTTGAGTGGTTAAAAACTTTACCCAAAATGATTGGTGCGATTGCGACTCTGGGATAGAGCGCCAATGGCGCGCCCTTCCTTTAGGATTTTCCCCATTGGCGCGGGCATAACACAGGGCACCAGCGCTAATGTAAAAAGGGCTATTATTAGGGAAAATGAGCAGGAGATGTCTTAAGGGCATATGAAGTTCATGTTTAGAGGTAAATAAGGCAAGTGGTTTCAAGTCTTGTCACTTCTCACAAGTCCCGGAATAGGTCCTCCAAGATGCGGGAGAGGGGTAACAGGGATGGTGACAAACGGTGACAAATTACTGTGTAACAGAGCCTGAGGTCCCCTCTAGTGCTCCTCCATCCAGTTTTGGTCCCCTTCATATCGAGCGACCTAGCACTGAAACGGTCATCCAACCTCCTCCTAAAGGCGTACTCCGGAAATCTTCATACAACCCCAATGCTTGTGTTGCTCAGCACTATAGCATCGTTGAGGACTTAGCCTAGGCTCCGTCGGCTATGTCCGCATTAGAAGTTCTCCAAAGTTGCCCCTCTCAGAGGAAGTCTTTGCTATCGGCCATCGGTGGCATTGACCCGGATGACTCAAATTTGATTACTTTTGACCTGGACAGTCATATACCAAGGCTGCCTCACCAAATTGCCTTCCTTATTCAGGTCATCATCAATTCCAAAAAAATTTATTGTACTTTCATTGATGAAGGCGCTTCTACTTGCATAATGTCTGTTGCTTGTTGGAAGGTTATTGGATCTCCGACTCTACGACCTTGGAAGCCTTTGATGGGAGAGAGTTTCATCCTTATGGTATACTCCAATGCTTGCCCATTACATTGGAAGGAAAGATGGTTGAAGTAGAGGTCGAAGTTGTCGATGCAAATTTAACTTACAACCTCCTTTTAGGACGAAGATGGACATATGCCATGCGAGCCGTGGCCTCATCTCTATTATGTGTCATTCATTTCCCTCATCAAGGGAAGATCGTCACGGTGGACTAACTCTCCTTCTTTGCCTCTTCCTCCGATGGAAACGTGCCTTTCGTGGAGCATACCTCAGTTCCTTTTGAGAGTGTGGGTGCTGGAATCTTTAAAGATCCTACCCTTATGGGTATTTTTCCACTCCCACCTCCCAACGTCACCCCCATTAATATGATTTATGTTCGCTCTGATCCATGGGTTCTTCCTCCTACCGATCAGATAGAATCCTGGGGCGATGAGATGTCGTTGAGTCCTACCGAGCTCAACTATGTCAAAATTACTTCTACATTGGCTCCATCCTCTGAATCTGCTCCTTCGAGCAGAGCTCTCGACTCGTACATGCAGCCCCCTTGGCTTTGAGATAGCACTTCTTTGGACCCGTTACAAGAACTTTTTCCTTCTGATGAAGCGATCATTGAGACTATGTCTTTCGAGGAACCCCCTTGGCCTGATCATCACCATCGTTCCTCATTTCTCCCTACCCATCGGGAAATGCTTACTTGTCTTGAGTGATTTGCTTCTTGTTTCCCCTTTCAACCTCTTCAGACACCTATTCAGATCTATCAAGTGTCTTCTAAAGGGAATATGAGGAACATCACACAAACTCAGTCTATCGACATCTCTGTTAAACCAGGGATTATCGAGCACATCCATGTTGGAGTAACTTGTACTCCGGAGGAGATTCAGCATTATACAAGTCTTTTTCGCAAATTTCGTGATGTGTTTGCCTGGTCTTACAAAGAGATGCCTGGCATCGATCCTAGCATTGTGGTGCATGAGATACCTACCTATTCGGGTGCTAAACCTATTCGACAGCGTCTACGCCTCGTGCACC
>APFE030187770.1:74970-105691 GCA_000404065.3 Pinus taeda | reverse complement strand
GGTTGCAGAAATGCTAGAGGCTGGCATAATTCAACCAAGTCAAAGTTCTTTCTCTACTCCAGTAGTATTGGTGCACAAGAAGGATGGATCATGGCGCATGTGTCCGGATTATAGGGAGCTCAACAAGCTCACTATTAAAGATAAGTTCCCCATTCCTGTCATTGATGCATTATTGGATGAATTGCATGGATCAATTTACTTCACCTAGTTGGATCTTCATTCAGGGTATCATCAAATCAGAATGAAGATTGAAGAAATTCCGAAAACAACATTTAGAACTCATGAGGGTCATTATGAATTTTTGGTCATGCCTTTTGGCGTTACCAATGCACCTTCAACATTTCAAAGTTTGATGAATTCAATTTTCAAACCATTCCTTAGAAAATTTGTGTTAGTATTTTTTGATGATATACTAATCTACAGCAAGTCTTGGAAGGATCATGTTGAACATGTTGACAGGGTGCTACAACTATTGGAGGAGAAACAATTATATCCAAAAAGATCCAAATGTTTCTTTGGAGTCCAAGAGGTGGAATATCTGGGTCATATTGTATCTCATGAAGGAGTTAAGGTAGACCCTAGCAAAATTAAAGCCATTAAGGAATGGAGAATCCCCACATCCATAAAGCATCTGCGAGGATTTCTTGGTTGACAGGGTATTATCACAAGTTTGTTAAGAATTATGGGAAAATAGCAGCACCTCTAACAACATTATTGAATAAAGATGCATTTTCATGGACTCCAGAAGAAACAAAAGCCTTCGAACATCTTAAAGAGGCAATGTGCCAAGCACCGGTCTTAGCTAAACCAGACTTCAAAAAAACCTTTATTATGGAATGTGATGCTTCAGGAAATGGAATTGGTGCTATTTTAATGCAAGATGAAATATCCATTGCTTTCGAAAGTCGTCCAATCAAGGGAACGTATTTACACAAAGCTATTTATGAGAAGGAAATGTTGGCAATACTCCATGCACTTAATAAATCGCTACCCTACCTAATGGGAAGACACTTCAAGGTAAAAACGGATCATGATAGCCTTAAATACTTTTTAGAACAAAGATTATCCTCTGAAGTACAACAAAAATGGGTCACAAAGATGTCAGGTTATGAGTTTGAAATCATATACAAAAAAGGGAAGCAAAATGTTGTGGCAGATGCACTCTCAAGAAAGGATGGGGATGTGGAAGCATTGTTGTGCGCCATTTCTATTATCCAACCAGATTGGATAAACGAAGCAAGGGAGCAATGGGAGAATGACGAAGAAGTGTGGGCACTTATTTGAAAGTTACAACAAGATTCCAGTACGTCGGATAAATTTAGCTGGAAAAATGATTCGTTATGTTACAAATATCGCTTATACCTCTATAAGAATTCCCAGCTAAAACAAAATATTCTTATGGAATTGCACACTTCTCCCTTAGGAGGGCACTCGGGATTTTTAAAAACATACCACAGGGTTAAGAAGGAATTTTTTTGGGAGGGCCTTAAATCAGATATTCAAAAGTTTGTGGCAGAATGTTTGGTTTGCCAACAAAATAAAGTTGAAACAATTAAGACACTGGGTCTATTACAACCTTTATCCATTCCAAGCCAACGTTGGGAGGAGGTTTCAATGGATTTTATCACAGGTTTACCCAAGTCTGAGGAAAGAGTGTCATCATGGTGGTAGTTGACAGACTTACCAAGTATGCACACTTTTGTGCATTATCACATCCATTTAAATCTAGTACAGTTTCTACTGCATTTATGGAAACAATTCAAAAGCTACATGGAAACCCAAAGATTATTGTAAGTGACAGAGATCCCATTTTCACTGGAAATTTTTGGACAGAATTATTTTCTTGTCTTGGTACTCAGTTAGCTCATAGCTCATCTTATCATCCTCAATCTGATGGGCAAACTGAGATAGTAAACAAATGTTTGGAAGGATATCTTCATTGCTTTGTATCTGATAAACAGACACAATGGGTCAAATTGTTGCCTCTGGCTGAATGATGGTATAACACTTCCTTCCATACAGCAACAAAAATGACCCCATTTATGGCACTTTATGGGTATCAGCCAGCATCCATCACATCATATTTAAGAAAAAATTCTAAGTTTCAAGCAGTGGAACATCACATCGAACATCAACAACAAGTCCTCCAACTCTTAAAGGATAACCTCGTGTTGGCACAAAATAGAATGAACCAACAGGCAGATCAACATCGCAGTGAAAGAAGTTTTGATGTAGGTGATTGGGTATTCCTACGGCTACAACCATATAAGCAAATGTACCTCAAGCAAGCTAAGAAGGATAATAAATTATCACCAAAGTATTATGGTCCGTACAAGGTGTTGCAAAAGATTGGTACTATGGCATACAAATTGGAGCTTCCTGCAGCTTCTCGATTGCACCCAGTTTTCCATGTTTCATGTTTAAAGAAGGTTATAGGCGACAAGCTCCCAGTTCAAACAATATTGCCAGAACTTGACTAGGAAGGAAAAATTATATTGGAACCGGAAGCAGTCACAGAAACAAGAACTTGACAGCTACGAAAGCGATCAATTTCAGAGTATCTTATCAAGTGGAAGAACTTATCCGTTGAAGATTCCACATGGGAGGATGAGAATGTTATATAGAAGCATCCAGAACTACTCAAGCGTTGAGGACAACACTTTTTTAAAGGAGAGGGGCATGTTGGGTCCCTATAATACTAGTGATTATCCCATTACTATTGTAGTTGTATCCCTTATTAATATTGTTGTGCCCCTATTGTCCCCATATTGTTATTATTATGCCCCATACAATCCATCTATTGTTATTTTTGTGGCTTTATATTATTATTGTTAGGTCGGCTGGGTTATATTGTGGCTCCTTAGACTCCTATATATAGAAAGGAGGTTTTGTCATTGGAATCATCCAAGAATTGTTCATTCATGTAATGTAAAGGAGGTTGCCCCCTCGAAGAGGCTGAATTCTAAGGCGTTGATCTATCTTTTCTATCTTTTTTGCGCTGGTTTCATAACAGAAAAACCCCTTAAAAAGGGACAATCCAACAACCTCTTCTTATTGAATCAAGTCAAAATGAAATATCCAAAATCAAAGACAAGACAAGTCTACCACCATTTGACCAAGTTGAAACCTCCAAGAAATATTCAGCAAAACAAGTCAACACCTTCAAGTGACTTCAAACAATTAGAGTCAATGCAAGTCAGCTATGTCTTCAAACTGTTCAATACTCGAAGATTTCAGATCTGTGATATGGAGGGTGAAAAGATTAGATTGTAGCAACTTCAAGATTTCGAATCTGTGATTAGGAGGCCAAAAAATCAGACAATAGAAACTTTATAGGTTCTATTCCTTGTCACATAAAATGTGATTTTTTTTAGAATAGGGTTTGGTCTACCTTTAAAATATCTTTTTGTTCTTAATTCTTCTCCTTTTATCTTTTCTTCTTCTTTGCTTCACTTTAGATCACTCTTCTTCTTTGTTGGATTGATTGTCACTAAAAATGGTCGAACTTGATGTATATACATACCTGTTAAAGGGCCGACTAGATGTCTCTTGAAGGGTTGAGGCTAACTTGGTCAATCCTTGTGGACTTAAGACTTCAACAATATTTTTTTTTTCTTTTACAAATGTCCAAATAGGACATGAAATAAACACAATTTTCTTTGACTCTTATAGAGCATGAAGAACATGCTTGATAAATAATAATAATAATAATAATAAATACATAAATAATTATTTTTCATTATGAAGACTAACACTAGTTACATTTTCCAACACTCCCTCTTAACTAGGGAGGTATTCATAATGACTCAACAAGTCTATCTCAAGTTGACATATTCACATAAGAAGGGATCGATATTGATAAGCATCAACAATGATATTATCATCACAACCAACATTTTCACATTACCAAGGCCTTGATAAGTACACTCTATCGCTCCACAAGATCAGAGCAGAATGTTGGGAAGCATTCCACGAGACACCACATTGCCTCACTGAGGTACATACCCCACCTAGGATACCTGAAGTATGTCCTCCATCGGACCATTTCCCTCAAGGAAATGTCCATCCATTGAACCATTCTTTATCCAAGTCCATGTACTTGACTTAGGATCTCCATCCCAATCCATCACAATACATGAATCAAGAATGTTTGTACAAGATTCTTATCTAATCCACCATTCTCTTTATCCATGTCCATGTACGCGACTTAGGATATAAATCGTAATCCATCACAGTACTTGACATAAGGAGAACCATACTTATTCAACTCATTCACCCTATCTGCGATGCTTGCACTAGACTTGCGACCGTCAGTCCTAGCCTATTACATGACACAGGGAGAACCAATGTCCAACCTTATTCCTTCTCAACCTAAAAGGATAAATTTATGCTCACTCCCTCTCAAACAAGGATAATTCATCAACAAGCCTCAACTTGTGTCGAAAGTACTCATACTTCCCTTACACCAGCTACCTATTATATTTGTAGCTTCCTGAACTAGCCCTCTTATCACTCAGTTTGCTCATCTTGTAACTTCTTTAACTAGGGCTCCAAATATGCTCCCTAACAGTTTATGATCTTGTACTTGAGGTCTTCACCAACTTCATCCTGAACTATGCCTAACATTACTTCCTGCATTGCATTGTTTCCTTCCTTGAAGATAATCCATCACATAGTTCCTTCAATTGACTCATTATCACAGTACAAGGTCAATCAATCTATTGTTTAGTCAACATTGAACAAAAATTGGATGACCTTTCCAATCAATAAATGAAACTCCATAGACTCTTGAGATAATCCCTCCCTCTAATTGCTTCTCTTGTTCCTCCAAGATAGCCAACTCCTAGGGACTTCACCAAATTTCTCTCTAACATTGATAAGGTTGCTCCACTATCTTTGTTCATGAGCTAGACAATTTTCCTTCTTGCAGTGGCTTGTCACATCAATGTCACTACACATAAGGTCTTCATAATACAACCCTCTTAACAATGATTATTCACGTCAACCACTATATTAAGGGCACACATCAACTTCCATCATGCCAATGAATCCCTTCCTAAATTCATTGAGGTTAGAATATCACCAACAACTCACACCTATGTAAAATGTCTCCTTAATTACACATAACTTAGGGCACACTAGACTACCTTCTGATAAGGCTGCTCCTTATTCATTATACTAGGGAATCTTCAGACAACCCATTTGACTGTGACTTATGACACGAGAACTGCTTCATCTAGGGCACACTTGGTAGCCCATACAACAATGACTTCTTCACACAAAACACAATGTCTAGGGAAAACATCAATTGTTGTCCAAAAATCTTGATACAACCATACCACCATAATAATTAAATCAACATAAGACAAGTAACTTACCTCCTCAAGAACTAGGCTCAACTTCTCAAGGATCCTTAGTCCTTGTCACTTCTTGACTGAAATTATCAACCTTGTTTCCAGATCTCTATAGCCCCAGAATAGGGTTTCCTCAACTCGTCACATAATCAAAAAACAATGCATACACCTCCCTTTCAGACCATCCAACACCCTCATTATTCCTTGAGGGGGCTTGGCCCTCACTAGGCCTTGTCTTCTTCCACAAAAATGATTTTTGGACCTCCTTTATTGCACAAAACCTAGGCTTAAATGTCATAAAGATTTAGCACATAAAATCCAAACACTTGTGCCCATAACTTCCTATGAATATTCCTACCAAACTCAACCAGCTAAATGCCCCAAAAAATATTGTTCTTAGGGTTCTTAGGACAATATTCTTTGTAGTGTCCATATTCATTACAACCAAAGCATTGGAATTTGGACATGTCTCTATTTTTGTCTTTCTTCTTCATATATCAAATTTTTTCTTTGATTTAGCTACATAGGCTTGAGAAGCTTCATTATCAGGTTAAGAGTTACTTCCAACCTTTATTATGGATTCTTCTACTAAACATTGAGCCCATAATTTTTTAGATGATGGAGCTTATTTTCTTGCACAAATGCTACTTGCAAAACCATCCCATTCTCTAGGTAAGACATTGATTGCCACTATGATTAGATATTTTCTCTCCAAATTCTTGAAGTTGATCTTTTATTTTTGATAGCTTCATGAAATAAGAATCTGTAGTGTCTTCTTTCGAAATTTTGATTGATATAGTTGAGTTCTCAAGGCTATCATGTGACCTGTTGTACTAATAGAGTATAATTTCACCAAGGTATCATAGACTTCTTTAGATGTAGATAATTATGATACAAAAGTGATAATATGGTATTTGATTGACTCAAAGAGAATTCTTTGACCCTTAATTTCTCATTTTTCATATTTTTCACCTTCCTGGTCATTATTCTCATTTGGAGTAGGAACCTTTCCTTGAGTGAATTTCATGACATCATTCTCTCTAAAGACATTCAATTCTCTTTTTCCATGCATTGAAGTTGGATTATCCTTCTATCTTATTGCTTTCCTTACACATAAATGGCATTGGATTAGACATAATGACTTGGAGGTGAGTTGTTACTGAAAGATATCTTCAGTTATCGCTACTAAAATGATGATCTTCTTAAGCTACTACAATGATGATCTTCTATCTTTTGTCTAGTAATAGTGTCTCCTCTTCACCTTAGCTCTGAAACCATGTTATAAAATCGAAGGTAAATGTTTTTTTTCTTACTTGGTTATTACTTGAGAGTTTTAATCTTTTGTCTTTTGTTTCTTATTCATCAAACAATTACATAAACAATTCTTCCCAGATCACGAAGAAGTAAGAGACACAAAAATTTAGGCTTTCACGCGAGGGAAAAACCCCTCAAAATGGGAAAACCCAACAATACTCTTCTTATTGAATCAAGTTAAAATGAGATATCAAAAATCATAGACAAGACAACTTTTCCACCAATGACCAAGTCAAAACCTCCTTAAAGGAATCTTCAACATTCTAGGTCAACACCTTCAAGTCACTTCAAATGATCAAATTCAATGCAAGTCAATTATATCTTCAAACTATTCAATACTTGGAGATTTCAGATCTGTGATAAGGAGGCTGAAAAAAATAGACTATAGCAACTTCAAGATTTCAGATCAGTGATTAGGAGGTCAAAAAATCAGACTATAGAAACTTCAGAGGCTTTGTTCCTTATCACAGAAAATGTGAATTTATTCAGATTAGGGTTTGTTCAGCCTTTAGAGTATCCTTATGTTCTTAATTCTTCTCCTTTTATCTTTTCTTCTTTTTTTCTTAACTTTAGATCACTCTTCTTCTTCGTTGGATTTATTGTCACTAAAAAGGTCAAAATTGATGTACATAAATACCTGTTAAGGGGTCGCATAGATGTCTCTTGAAGGGTTGAGGCCTACTTGAGGGTCGACTTGGTGAATCCTTGTGAACTTAAGACTTTCAACAAGAAAAAAATTTCTTTCTCTTACAAATGTCCAAATAGGAGATGACATAAATGCAATCTCCTTTGACTCTTATAGAGCATGAAGAACATGCTTGATAAATAATGATAATAAATACATAAATAATTATTTTTTCATTATGAAGACTGGCACTAGTTGCATTTTCCAACATTTGGAGATATGATTTTGGGGTTTTCAAGGATGGATACAAAAGGTTTGAGATATGAAGATCGGTTGAAGGGGTCATAATTTTTAGATATGAAGACTAGTTGGAGGGGGGATCCAAATATAGTACCTGGAAGGATAGGATAACAAGAGTACTAATGGAGAGAATGATTAGGGAGTTTGTAAATAACACTCTTATTGCTCCTACTAATGCTAGTAAACTAGCTGCCTTTTAGCTAAATGATGTAAAGGCTAGGAGGATTATTCATGATGGAGTGAATGATCATGTGATCCCTCATATCTTAAGGAATAATATGGCTAATGAAATGTGGGAGCGTTTAGAAACACTTTATCAAAGAAACAATGCAAATAGGAAAATGGTGTCAAAGAAGAAGCTGAGAAACACTAACATGACCAAGTTAGATAATGTTACTTCATATCTCACCAGGATCACACAGGTTCGAAATGAGCTAGCTATAGTCGGGGAGAAAGTGACAAATGAGGAGATGTGAGAACACTAAATGTTTTTTCTAAGCTATGGGAATCATTCGTCAAAGGGATCATAGCATGTGAGAATATACCCAACTGGGAGAGGACAAGGGATGACTTCATAAAAGAGGAGACTAAAAAGCAGTCACTTCAGGGAGGTCATTCAAAGGCTGATGATGAGAATATTGCCTTTGCCAAAGGGTAAAGGAAAGAAGAACAAAAAAGGAAAATATACCTCAAGAAATGGGGACAAGAAGGACATAAGAAAAATGAAGTGCTTTGCATGTCACAAATTTGGCCACCATGTAAGTCAATTTCTAGACAAGAAGGGAAAATGAAAGACCTAGGTAGTAGTTTTAGTAGATACACAATTGAGCATGTTTTCCACTAGGTTTGAGAATAAATTCTCACTGGTGTCTTGCCTTTCTTGTACCAATGTTGCTAAGGGTGCATGATTCATGGATAGTGGTTCTTTTCATCATATAATGGGGCCTATTGTCCCTAAGAAACCAATTTCTAGGCCGTGGAGAAATTGTGCTTAAGACATTAAAATTTTATTGTGCATGTCACTTATTTGTATAATGTGTCTTCATTTTGAGGAGTATGAAGAACATGATCTTAAACCCTTAATATAGAGTTGATATGAAAGCCCCAAGATGCCATGTGGTGCTGGATATAAATGTTGTGTGAAGAATACTTTGAGAAGTTAAAAGGTAACATGTTGTGTTTGACATAAACTATTAGCTTTAACTTAGAAGAAATAGAGATAAAGAAGTTTTACACATGGGAGCGCTATTTTAAGGAAATTTAACTTTATTCACAGAAGTAAACAAAGGCATGCAGCTTCATTACCATATTTAAAGAGAGGAAGAGACAAATGACACATAATAGAGAGATTACAAATCATACCCAACACTGTATTGAAAACTCCCAATTCTTTCATTAATCATCGATTTATTAAGTAAAAAATGTGTAGCCTTCAGATTCTCCAAAAATTGGACCCTTCTTCTTTGATTTTTCCTCTTTTTATACATCGTAGAACAGTTGGTAACTACCAAAACTATCAAACTTTCCAATTGCCTAAAGTAAAAATTCATTTCAGAACATTACATTCAAGGGTAAAAGACACCCCATTTTCCTTAGGAAATAAGATAACATAAAATGGAAAGGAATTAAATTATGATTGGTGATTGTTGGTCACTGTTCGAATCAGTAGCTTGAGTAGATGGTCCTGCTAGTGCATCTTTTTTCTGCTCTATCATCTACTCCTTGCTTTTTCTCCAAAATGGTACATGAGACTTTAGTGCTTCTTCCAATTTTTTGAGTGCCATTCTGCATGTTGTAATCCCACTATAAGTAGGCTTATCTGTAAAAAAGTCTTCACCATCCACAGAAGCTTAAAATCTTTACTAATATAATTCACAATAGTTTCTCCCTTCAGTATTGTTGTCTTCTCATGGGTGTTGTCAACTTTGCTTTTCACCTCAAATAGCAAGGTCTCATATGTTTTCCATGGCACCAAGTTTCCTTGTTTGGCCATGGCGTCTGTGAATAACAGTTTCTAACTCGAAATGTTGAACTGGAGGTAAAGTTGCTCGGTACCGAAAGCAAATGACTAATGCAACGGGGTTTTCACTTTCCTTTTATATATGGTGAGAAAAATGGAGGGCTGCAATTAATGGAGTGGCAGATGAGGTGACGGGTATGGTGGGTGAGCTAGACGAAAATGAATGGGAGTGGCGGATGGCATGGCGGAGGTGATGTGGAGAAAACAATGTGTTGGGATAGGAAAAAGGTATGATTTCTCTTCATTAAATGCTTCATTTATCATTCATCCTTATAAGATTATCTCCATTTATAGATTAAAATGAGGAAACTATTAGTCAAAGTTGGAAGAAACTATTTGGTGATAGAATAGGCAAATTTAGTACGAAAAGCTGATTCTTTGCTATCTTTGTATGCAGAGATGTGAGTGGGAAAAAGTTGTTCAGTTGGCAGGACAACACGAGGCCATAAAGGGGAAACGTTTGGGGCAGACAAGGAAGAGGAAGATCAGTTCGAATACTCCTATTTTATCATATGATCAAATTTTATATTGTGGAATCCTCAGGATCTCCTGATCCTAAGGATTCACTTCTTTCCAAATTTCTCTTTTATGTTATATAGGGCTGAAAGGCAACTAGATACGAGTGGAGACTTTTAGTTTGTAATTATTCCTTTTGAAGAAAAACAATGTTAATTCAATGACTCTGTCAGCTGTTACTTTGAAGTTAATGAAAGAAGGTTGCGTTTGATACATCTTCATATTCTGAATTTTTATTAAGCAGAGGCTTCTGGCGACTCTAGGCCCAGTCACAAGACGTTCCACTGCTCATTTGTGTTATGACTTCTCTCGATCACTAGTTTCCTCTATTTAAAAAATCCTTGCAGGAAGGGAAAAAATCCTTGAAATTATTACTTGGAAAAAAAAACTTATTCATAAGATTTGCAATTGATTTAACGTTTAGTTATTTCATTTATCTTGAAGATTTGTGACATTGATTTATATTGCTTCTCAATTAGATTTATATTGAAGTTGTGAGATATACTTAAGTAGTGCCTTGATTAGAATGAGTGAATGCATGTTTGATTGTTGTTCATTTGAATAGATGTTATCATAGATCTTGAGAGACAAGACTGATTAACTTATACGGATTGCAACATAGAATTTTTACCATTTAGGAATCCTTTATCGTTTTTGCTGTTCACTTGCCAATTGATGTTCACTTATCGATTATTGATTGTTGTTCATTTATTATTGTTGTTCAATTGAATAATGTAGATTGATTTGGGTTGTTATATATTGGTAGTGGTGTTCAATATTCGTAATTGCTTTACTTGATTAAGTGTGATTAGCCTCAAGCTTATTTGAATGATTCTTAGTGTAATTCTCATTTGCACTCAACTCTAATTGGTTGCAGAACAAGTTGCACATAACTACATAGTGTGTTGTGAGTATTTATTTCATAGATAGTTCTTTGCAGAGTTGTGTGAATTGAATTGAAGAATTAGCCTTTAATGATTGCAACGATTCATCATTAGATAACATCTAGCATCACTGCACATATTGTGTTGGCACTCTTGAAATAGAAAGACTTACCTTGGGTTGAAAACTAATGTAGGGGTTATGACTATCTGTAAAAATACATCTTAGTGAGCCAACATTTTGGGGTCGTTGTCGGGGAGAGTGTTTAAAGTGATTGATTTTATTTCTTTTCTGTAGGAGAATTGGGTTTTAAAAACGGAAGGTAAGAACCTGCGTACCTAGCAAGTAAAGTGCTTGATTACTTGCCTGCTTTACAAAAAAATCTTAGAGGTTAAATAGGAATTTGTTTTATGAATGACTAGAAATAAAAAGATAGAAAAAGAGCAAAATCCTCCACCAAAACCTACAAAAACCAAAGGATCAGTGAACCTTGGGAGGACGACTTTTATAGATGAAATAATAAGAAGAGAAGAGTCTCAAGCATAAGTAGGATTCTAGGCTATACCTGGAAAAAGTTCTACTGCTATCCCTCAAGCAGCAGACTCACCATCTGCATATCATGCTGAGATTAAAAGCCAAGTAGGAGGATCGGAACAAAGTTTTCAAGCTACAATAAGCCTACACTCTAATCCTCTACAAGAGGGAAAATCTTGTAACTTATGAGAAGGAAAAGGAGAAACTATTGGGGCTACTAAAGCATAAAAACAACTGCCTGAACAAGGATCTCCTGATATTCCAAACCTAGGGAGTGCTATAAAGCCAACTCGAGTTGCTAACTCTATGTTTATTACAGAAGCACATCTTGAAATCCCTGAAGATTATTGGCATATCTTTGATCAAATGGAATATCATCCACCCCAAGGTAAAACCTAAACATTAGAGTATCCCATAGTCGATCAGGTGGCCAATGCCCCTATGAAGGCTATTCCTCTGAATAACATCCCAACCTTCCATGCGATGATCACAGAGGATCCTGATGCTTTCCTGTTTGAGTTTGATGTCCTGTGTAGAGGGTATGACTATGCCACTGACCCCCAAAAACTAAAATTGTTCCCTTCCACTCTGAAAGGGGTAGCTTTAAGATGGTTTATGGGTCTAGGTGGGTGAACCATCAATTCTTGGGATGAAATGAAACCCTCCTTCCTTAAAGCATATCAGGACTTTTGTAAAACTAGGGAACTGAAAGATAAGATTTTCAAGATGACTGCAAAAGATAATGAAACACTAAAAAGAATATGTAGAATGATTTAATTATAATTTGCAGAGATCTTGACACATTTCCCTACCAAAAGAAGTCCTAAGAGCTACATGGATTAAAAGAATGAAAGAGGAAAGGGTAGAAACTCTAAACTTAATGGGAAAAGGGGATATTTCTTAGGAATATTATGATGAAATTATTTTTTTGTGTATCAAGTGTTCGTGAGGAAGCACACGTACAAGAGAAGCTAGCTGAGATCCAATGAGTAGAGGAAGAAAACCACCTAGTGGAGGTGTAACACAAATGGAGATCAAGAACCTCCTAGAAGATTTTAAGACAAATATCCTGGGCACTCTTACAACACAGCTAGATGTCCTACAAACCAAGCAAAAACAAGCTTTAAAAGAACAAAATTTGGCCATATTTTGCCCAAGTTGTCGAAAGAAACACAACTAAGGGGAATGCCTGTTAGACATGGTTTAGACGTGCGCCATTTGTACTAAAGATCATGATACTGAACAATTTCCATCATTACCCGAGTTGAAAGCAGTATTCAAAGAAGCAAGGGAGGAAACAAAACTGGTATATTTGATGAAACAACGTTGACGATGGCAAGCTGAACCTACATGTATGTCACAAGATGCATCCCAATTCTTTCCTTCCTCGCAATTTAATCAACAACAGAACCTTGGGGTAGCCTGGCAAGGCCAATCACCCTACCTAAACTGGAAAAGCCTACTATTCCCTATGACATCCTATCCAGCACAATCTTTTCCAGGAAATGGTTGGCCAAATTCTCCTTTTACTCCTATTTGACAAAGCAATCCCTATAAATCCTAGTGGCCTGCCTCCACCTCTCAAAACCCGAATTGGTCTACAAACTGGCAACGACCTCTAGGGATATCTAATGTACCTATGGGGACAGGCCCCTAGCCTCAACCCACACTGTCAGCTCCTTATGAATTACAACAGAATTCTCTTGACCTCTTCTGTGACCACAGTAACCAGCTCAGCCGAATCCAAATCCTAATAACAGACCAGTCCAGTTGGTATAGATTATTGAAAATCTAGAATATGAGATTGAGTAGAAAGAATGTAATGAGTTCACATTGAGGTCAGGTCGTGTCATTATCCCTGAGAAAAACAGGGACCAGCCTTCAATTGAAAAGTGTAACTCCACCTATACTTATTCCATCACCTGTACATGTTCCACCACTTGTAAATAATACTAAATCAAAGTAAGGGGAAGAAACAGATCAACATGATGACCCTGAAAAAAGTATAGTCACTTCTCCTCTGTTCCCCGAAAGGCTAGTGATACCTAAACCGATCACCTACCCTGATTTTGATCTTGTAAGGGAAATAAAATTTTTTTGTATTAAGATTCCTCTCCTCCAGGCTATTCAAGACATTCCCATCTATGCCAAAACCATCAAAGAATTATGTGTAAAGAAACCTGCGAGGAAGGAAAAAACCTCACCCACTATCGATGTTGTAGGAACCTTATCCGATCTACTCCTGGGAGAGGAAACTCCAATAAAGTATGAAGATCCTGGAATCCCCATAGTAACAGTTCAGATTATGGCCGCTCTTTTCTAGATACACTAGTTGATCTAGGAGCTGTCATTAACATATTAACAACAGAAACTTGTCAAGCACTTAGTATTACAGTCTTAGAACCAACCACCACTTTATTAGAACTTGCTAACCGGTAGGTGGTAAGACTAGAAGGGACCTTACAAGATATTATTGTTTCTATTGACTCATGGGAATATCCAGTAGATTTCCTAGTTATAAACCCAAGGAGTAGGTTGGATGGGCATCCTTTGATTCTAGGTTGACCTTGGCTGGCAACAGCTGATACATATATTGCCGTCGAGAAGGCAGTGTGACTATTACAAAGGGAGATGCTGTAAAAAATTTGGTGTTATACCCTCATGCTAGGTCAAGTTTGCCCATTGTAAAAATATGTAAGCAGCCACCAGCGTACCTGGAAGAGAGCATCCATTCACCACTCGCAGTAAAAAAAGCACTAGAATTTAAAGATCAAACTGAATATGACGTTATCGACAATTTTATAAATAAGCCAGCTAATGTGAGTAATGTACAGTGTCAGATGTTGAAAGTAATCCTTGATAATGAAGCCATGGAAGATCCCCAGAAGGATACAAACGAACAACATATTCATACAACTGCTATTCATAATAGTAAACCAATTGAGATTGAACCAGACAAAGTTCTAAATATCAATGCTGATCTAGATAGCGAATAACAGAAAAAGCTTATCCAAGTATTGCAGAAAAATAAAGGGGATTTTGCTTGGGATTATCCTGATATGAAAGGGATAGATCCACAACTATGTACACACCACATTTATACAGAGAAGGATGCGCGACCCATCTGATAGCCTCAAAGGAGGTTGAACCCTCACCTCAAGGATATCGTGAAAGAGGAATTATAGAAGCTACTGGATGTAAACTTTATTTATCCTATCTTGGACAGTAAATGGGTCTCTCCGTTGGTGGTCGTCCCCAAGGAAAATGGAAAGTGGCGTATTTGTGTAGATTATAGAGAGCTAAAGAAGGCAACACAAAAAGATCACTTTCCCCTCCCATTCATTGATTAGGTCCTCGATACGTTGGCAGGGAAGCAGTTCTTCTCCTTTTTAGACGGCTTCAGTGGGTACAATCAAATTCAGATTGCCCCTGAAGTCTAGGATAAAAGGACCTTCACCTGTCCTTGGGGCACATTCGCATACAAGGTATTACCATTTGGCTTGTGCAATGCCCCAACCACGTTTGAGAGAGCTATACTAAGCATCTTTGCTGATCTAATAAATGAAGGATTGGAGGTATATATGGATGACTTTACTCCATATGGGAATGATTTTGATCAAGCATTACAAACACTAGAAAAGGTCTTAGAACAATGCATTGCTACCAGGTTATGTTTAAGCAATGTCAAGTGTCACATGATGATGACCGAGGGCATGATCCTGGGACATTACATCTCTATAGTAGGAATATAGGTCGATCCAACAAAAATACAGGTAATTCTTTTACTGCCTACCCCCTGCACCCAAACAGAGGTATGTAGTTTCCTAGGATATGCAGGTTATTATCGCAGGTTTATCAAGATTTTTTCACAGATTGCGGCACCCTTATACGCTCTAACTAGAAATGTTTATTTTAGTTGGTCTGGCAAGTGTGACATAGCTTTTGCAGGATTAAAGAAACTAGTCTCAGTAGCACCAATATTACGTGGACCAAACTGGGAGTTGCCTTTCCACATCTCCATGGACGCATCAAATGTAGCCATAGGCGTTGTCCTTGGCCAAGAGGAGGACAAGAAATCTCATGCTATATATTACATTAGCAAAAATATCACCCTTGCAGAACTCAATTACACAGTGACAGAAAAAGAATTCTTAGCAATTATTTATGCAATAAACAAATTTAGATATTATATAACTGGCTACCAAGTCTTTGTGTACACTGATCACTTTTCCATTAGATATATAGCTAATAAACCAATCACAAATGGTCGACTAACACGACGGTTATTGCTTTTGTAGGAGTTTGACATTACTATTGAAGATCGTCCAGGAAAGGAAAATCCCGTTGCTGATTTTATATCTCGAACCCTGAAGGTTAATGATCCACTGGTGGTAGATGACCAGTTCCCGAATGAGCACCTGTTTATTGTGGCAGTTAAGACGCCATGGTATGCAGATGTGGCAAATTATCTGGAAATGGGGAAGCTACCTAAACATTTAACAACAAGAGAAAGAAAATTGATTGTTCAGCGCAACGCCTAGTTCTCTTGGATTTGTGGATATCTTTTTCATATAGGGGCCCACATGTGTATACGCAGATGTATCCACGAGGATGAGATCCATGAAATTCTAAAGGCTTGCCATGATGAACCCTGTGGAGGTCATTTCACAGACCGAAGGACAGGACATAAGGTATTACAAATGGGCTATTATTGGCCCACTATTTTTAAGGATGCTAAAAAATATGCCCAGGCCTGTGACAGTTGCCAAAGGATGGCCAACCTGGTAAATCTGATGAAATGCCTCTGCAACCACAATTTGTCATAGAACCCTTCGAGCATTGGGCATTAGAATTCGTAGGTCCATTCCATCTGCCTTCCAATCAAAAGGCCCACATACTAGTATCCATGGATTATGTGAAGAAATGGGTGGAAACAATAGATTTACCAAGAGCCACAAAGGAAGCAGTTATTAACTTCGTTTTTGGTCTATTTGTGTGGTATGGATTACCGTGAGAAGTGATCACAAGTGGGGGAAAGAAACTCAGAGGGAACAAGATTACTGCCACTCTCAGAAACCATCATATCACACACAGAATCACTTCTCTGTATCACCCGTAGGTGAACGGGCAGGTCGAAAGCACCAACAAGGTTATAGAAGAAATTCTGACCAAGACAGTCTCAACGCACTGGCGAGATTGGGTTGCTAGACTACCAGAGGCCTTGTGGGCCTATCGTACGACTTGGAGGAATACTACTGGATACTCTCCCTACTAGCTTTTGTTTGGTAAAGAACCAATTTTTCCAATTGAATTCGAAATAAAGACTCTAAGGATGGCCCAGGAAGTGGGTATGGATTTAACAGAAGCTCAAACCAAGCATCAACAACAGATTAACGAACTAGATGATGCTCGAGCTTGCTTTGCAACGAACTGCAATAATATAGCAACAAAGGGAAAAATGGCATGACAACCTTATTAAGAAGAAAATGTTTCAAAAAGGGGATTTGGCACTTCTGTATGATTCTAGGTTCTAGGACTTCCCAGACAAGTTGCAAGCAAGATGGCTCGGCCCTTGTGATATTTTAGAAGTACATAACAATGGTACTCTTACCTTGACTACCATAGACGGATCTGACCATTCCTTTAAGGTAAACGGGCATCGAGTGCGCCTCTATCATCAACCGCTTACCAAGGAGTCTTTCTGTAAGCAGGTATGCAAGGACCCCTCCATGTAAATTATAGCTGCAGGGAACGATAACCCATCAACTTTTTCTTTAAAAAATTGAAATTGCTTGAAAAATTCTAAATAATGTACATACCTTTGTAGGCATTACCATGTAAATATGGATTTTTTTTTTTTTTTTCAAACAATTGAAAGCCTGCTGTTCAATTGATTGAACAACATATCTATTTCTCTTCTGTAATTTGATGTTCAAACAATTTAAAGTTTGTCGTTCAATTGATTGAACAACACAATTTTATTTTGTCCTATTTTGCTGTTCAAACAATTGAACATTTGTTGTTAAATTGACATCACATTTTTCTTTGTTGTTTTTGTTGTTCAAACAAGTGAACGTTTGTCGTTCAATTGATTGAACAAGCACATTTTTCTTTTCGTATTTTGTTGTTCAAACAACTGAACATTTGCTGTTCAATTGATTGAACAACACATTTTTCCTTGTTTTCGCTGTTCAAACAAGTGAACGTTTGTCATTCAATTGATTGAACAAACGCATTTTTATTTTCGTTTTTCATTGTTCAAACACTTGAACGTTTGTTGTTCAATTGATTGAACAACACATTTTTCTTTGTTGTTTCCATTGTTCAAACAATTGAACATTTTCCGTTCAATTGATTGAACATCACATTTTTCTTTTCATTTCTCACTATTCAAACAATTGAACGATTGCCATTTAATTGATTAAACAACACATTTTCCTTTGCGTTCTCACTATTCAAGAAATCGAACGTTTATTGTTCAAATGATCGAACAGCACATGTTTCTTTTTCTTACATTATTCAAACAAATGAACGTTTTCCATTCAATTGATTGAACAACACATTTTTCGTTCATTGATTTTCGCTGTTCAAATTATTGAACAATTGTTGTTCACTTGATTGAACAACACTATTTTTTTCTTATTTGTTTTTGTTGTTCAAACTATTGAACGATTGGCGTTCAATTGATTGAATAACACATTATTTCTTAATTGTTTTCGCTAGTCAAACTATTGAACACTTTCCGTTCAATTGATTGAACAACACATTTTTCCTTATTTGTTTTTACTGTTCAAACTATTGAACGATTGTCGTTCACTTGATTGAACAACGCTTTTTTTTCTTGTTTATTTTCGCTACCCAAACAATTGAACAATTATTGTTCAATTGATTGAACAACATATTTTCTTGATTTTTTTCACTATTCAAACCATTGAACGATTGTCGTTCAATCAATTGAACAACACCTTGTATTTTATTATTATTTTTTATTTTGATTTTGCCGATTGAACCGCACCTTTTAAGAGATAAATTGTGATTTTTTCTCATTTTTCTCTTGATCATTATGCCATTTCCTTCTTCTTTTGTATTACAAATAAGCGCCATTTGCATTTGTGCCTCTTCTAAAGACAAATGGTAATAACAATGTCATTATGACTTCTAAAACCCTTTTGTTGGTTATCTTTATTCATCAAGCTAATACAATGTATCTTTATAATGGCTGTCTGGATATCTTTTCTTTTGGACACATCATGAAATGATTCATTACCTTTAATCTATGCTGGCTTATGTTTATACTTTCCAATGGATAAAGTCATCGATATAATGTTAAGGGTTCACATCTTCTTACTTCTTACACCATCCCTGACTCTTAAGGAGAAAATGAGCCTCCCTTTTTCTACAAGAAAGATTTCAAAAGCAAAATAAAATAGCAAAATGCTTAAAACATTGTCCAAAGAGGATAGGGGGTCTCATCACGAGCCAACCTACCATGCTCATAAGAATGTAATAGGTGACATTCCAATTTGGCTACCAAACCAAGGTAATGGCCTTCTTGATAATTAATTTGTCAGAAGAACAAGGGGTCCCATCACGAGCCATCATGATCATCTTTGTTATACCCTGGTTAGTGGCAATATGGTTATCTGGCCCCATGCCAGCATAGTGGTCTCTTTGTGACAAAAGAAAGAAAAATTAAAATGTAGAAAGGACTCTGGCTCATTTGGGAGGGTTAAAAAGCAACCCTACCGAGGCTATGAATGCTTGCTGGCAGCAGTGGCTCTACTGTGGTATTGAAGTATTATCTTATATTTCCATATGACATCTACCTCTTATCACCTATGACTTTATTTCTAATGAAAATTTCCATTTGGTAGCACTTTTACAAGTCGCATAACATGGTAATTTTAATCTATATTTATCATATTCCATATGTTCGAGCATTAAATGACAATCATTAAACATAAATCGTTGATTATGCTGATGTGATTAATTTTGCTCATGGTAAAATATTTGACATAATGATTTAATATTGCCGTTTTTATTTTGATTTGGTCAATTCACGTCTCACGGCCGATATCACTTAAATGCTTTACTGATTTGCATGCTGTGCTTTTTAGATTGGTTCTCGACATTTATTTCACATTGGTTTATTTGCCTGTTTTCCACGTGCTGAAAGGACGTGGATGTCCTTTTCTCATCAGAGGGGGGGGGGGATGGCCTACTTATGGATGACACGTATTCCAGTTATGGATAACTGTGTTACAATCATTCAGATTACCTCCAGAGTACGAACTACATGATCTGAAGGAATGTGTAATAATTAGAAGAAAATTCTAATTAGTCGAAGAATGGAAACCATTATGGCGGGCATGCGAACATACAATTTTGCATTAAGTATGGATGACAGGATGAACAAGTTAACTAAAAACGATAATAATTATCCAAATAACGTCATTTCCTTTATAGTTGTTGTGATATACATTGTTGTTGTGTTGCATTACACGGGAAAAACACAATTGTATATAGAAGAACCAGACTCAATTGCAGCAACTATGGGAGGAAGAGCAATTCAGAGTGAGCCTCCAATACTGATGGTGTCGAATCAAGCCCCCGAAATCCTTGAACACGATGGCTAGTTGCGGTATTTAAACAAAGTGCAGTGATTCCATGAAGAGCTAATGTTGGAATTTCTGCAAAATCTGCAAAACTGTAGTACAATGGTCAAAAGCATAAGCATGGTGGTTTCAGAAGAAGTCTTGGCCGAAGTCACCCGACTTCTGGAAGAAGGGGCGAAATGGGCAGACAAATGTGTCCTTTTATATAGCGCAATTGAAGCATTCTAGGACCCATGCAAGTGGCTGGTACGAACGGGGAAAGGAATTTATCCTTTAGCGTTGCGGCAGCAGCGGCAAGAGCTGGTGGTCATTGTCCAAATATATATCACCCGCGACAACCGGCATGACGTGGTAAAGCCTTGACAGCTGAAACTCCTATCCATTTTAAAGCAATTCATTTAAGTTAATTTACCATTTTATCTAAATTCCCTATTACACGATGTTGCCCAATAAGTAAGGACAACCAAGGACCCACATAGTGTAGTCAGCCATCATGGGTTAATTAAGTTAATCATCACAAATAGATTGGTAGAACAGCAATTAACATGGGACAGTATCATAAATCATACCTTGGGTCCACCCCCGAAAAATGAGGAAATAGAGCAGCAAGGGCCAAGAACCCTAGGCCCAAAGAAAATATTAAAACAAAGGAGCCCCACGACACCCCTAGAATCAGATAAGCGTAGACGCTCGGTGAGAGTAAAAGCCCAGCGATGCATTCGAATCCAGGCAGAATAAGCTGGACCATCTCGCACACCTCCTCTTAGTCCTCAAGACCCTCCTTTGAAAGAATATGAGGAGGAAGTCGCAAGGGTTTTGGAAGCATGGGAGTGTTTACTGAAGGAAGGGAACAACCAGGGAACACTAAAGAATAGAACTGTACCCCTGATCGGTCAGTCCTTGCTAATAATTCCGGTCATGAACAAACCCAGCCATGTACTGATGCTATGGAGGAGCAAAGAGAGTCAATTCCTGATATGGAAACACCCCTCGAAGCCGATGAACACGAAGAAACTACCAGTAGAAAGGAAACCCAAGTCGTAGGCACCGGTCCAGTGGACCCCCCAATAGAAAGAAACCCTGAAGGTGAAAACTTTAGGGATGCCAATCAACCAAGTGATATTCCCTTTTCAAAGTCCCCTGTGGACGAGGCCTACCAAGAAGAAGACCATGAGAATGATGACTTTTTAGGAGATACCATTGCATTGGGATCTCCTAAACACGAAATGAATAATAATTATGAGTTGGAAGGAGAAATTTCGCCAGAAAACACAGTTCCAATTGGGAACATTCCCGATGATGACATAGTGCAACCTGTACAAGTAGCAGAAGGTAATGCAACCCTAGATGGAAGCCATAGAGTAGAAGATTCCTAAAAAGCTAAGCTTAAAAAGGTGCTCAGAAAATACAGAAAACAGAAGTAAGCAATCAGGCAGTTGAAATATTGGCTAAAAGAAGCAACCAGAACAAGGAAATTGAAGGCAGAAATGGAAAATGCAGGGACACAAATAGAACAATGTTCTACGAAGGATGCTGAGACTCAGATAGAGTTTCTTGAGGTTTGCCCAAAAGAAACCCAGATTGAGCCAGCTATCAGAGAAGATACTACCATACAAACTGAGGAGCCTTGTATCTTTTCACGGGGAACTCAAACGGCCTACCCCACTACGAACATTGCTGTCCAAACTGATATTGAAGAAAATGTTCAAGCTGTATTTCTGGAATCAACTGAAGCTACTTTGTAGACTGACCCTGAGTAGACCCAAGATGCAGAGGTCCAAACTAATGAAACGCCCTTTTACACCCCCTTGGTTAGAGGAGTCGTTATTAGAAAATTAAAGAATGAGCTTTTAACAGTTAACCAAGAACTAGCTCAGCACAAGGAAAAGGTGGTCCCTTTTCACCAACACCAAGGGCTAAAGAAGAAGTTCGAGGCAATTACCAGGATTGAAGACGAGAATTTTGCTCAATACAAGGTTAAGCAAAAGAAGGTTGAAAATTTAGAGGGTTAATTGCAGAAAGCCAGAGAACAAATGTAGACTCACTGTTCTCTCTATTCAGACACTCTATCTTGTTGAGCTCTTGCCACCAATTATGCTTTATTTCTTATGGAGAGATATCTCCTATTCAGTTAAGGCTGGTAAACTGACATAATTACTCCAAATTTTATTAAATGTTTCAGAGAACACGATGAGAAAGTTCAGTGCGTCCTTTGTGAGCTCTATATGCATAATTTTGTTTTAGAGGATGATATGGATAGCCACCCTACCCCTTTTATAGGGGACATTCAATTTTAGGTGTTCCTCTCCTTTGCTGCTAATCACCTAAAATGGGCCAAGGCTTACAACACATTCAAAAAGCGTGAGTATGGCATTGACCTATGGATCAGAGGAGAACCTACACAGCCACTACTCCTATATGTCCGACATAAGCAGTTTATGAAAAAAGACAGTGTCGTAGGCAAATTGGGGCCAATCAATAGTGATATCATTCAGGCCAGAAAGGAATACTTCTAGGATATTAAAGAAGAAGCCTTGGCTGCATCAAGGCAAAGATGGTAAGTTTCCAGTAACACTGTGAGGGGCCAAGAGCTGTTTGGATACCGTAACTTCCAAGTTGCCTCTTCCCGTTTTTATAAATATAGCAATATGATTTTAATAACGGGGGCAGATTGGATAGGATGCCACTACAGAACCCCAATCATATGGTACCCTCCTGATCAATACTGTAGTGATTATAACTTAAAAGATCATGAGGTAACCCAGGCTTTCGCTGTCCTCAAGCAAAAGAATGGTTTTAGGAATTACAGGGAGGAAGTATACCCTGCTTATTCCCTGACGCAGTTGCATCTCAACTATACTCTTGCACAAGGACATGCAACAAGGTAAGCTGGGGAGTATGTTGGGACAGGAAAAAGGTATGGTTTCTCTTCATTAAATGCTTCATTTATCATTCATCCTTATAAGGTTATCTCTGTTTATAGATTAAAATGAGGAAACTATCAGTCAAAGTTGGAAGAAAATATTTGGTGATAAAATAGGACAATTTAGTACGAAAAACTAATTCTTTGCTATCTTTGTATGTAGAAATGCGATTGGGCAAAATCTGTTCAGTTGGCAAGACAATGTAAGGCCATAAAGGGGAAAAGCAATGGCGTCTGGGGCAGACAAGGAAGAGGAAGATCAGTTCAAATACTCCTATTTTATCATATGATCAGATTTTATATTGCGAAATCCTCAAGATCTCCTAATCCTGAGTATTCGCTTCTATCCAAGTTTCTCTTTTATGTTATATAGGGCCGAAAGGCAACTAGCTACGTGTGGAGACTTTTAGTTTGTAATTATTCTTTTTGAAGAAAAAACATTGTTAATTCAGTGACTCTGCCAGTTGTTACTTTGAAGTTAATGTAATAATGTTGTGTTTGATACATCTTCGTATTCTGAATTTTTATTAAGCAGAGGATTCTGGTGACTCTAGGCCCAATCACAAGAAGTTCCACTGCTCCTTTGTGTTAAAATTTTATATTCAGTCTTTGTAATTGATTTAATGTTTAGTTATTTCATTTATCTTGAAGATTTGTGACATTGATTTACACTTTTGCTCAATTAGATTTATATTGAAGCTGTGAGATATACTTAAGTAGCGCCTTGATTAGAATGAGTGAACGTGTGTTTGATTGTTGTTCATTTGAATAGATGTTATCATAGATCTTGAGAGACAAGACTGATTAGCTTCTACAGATTGCAACATAGAATGTTTACCATTTAGGAATCCTTTATCGTTGTTGCTGTTCACTTGTCGATTGTTGTTCACTTATCGATTGCTGATTGTTGTTCAATTGAATAATGTAGATTGATTTGGGTTGTTATATATTGGTAGTGTTGTTCAATAATTGTAGTTGCTTTACTTGATTAAGTGTGATTACCTCAAGCTTATTTTAATGATTCTCAATGTAATTTTCATTTGCATTCATCTCCAGTTGGTTTCAGAACAAGTTGCACAAAATTACATAATGTGTTGTGAGTTTTTCTTTCATAGATAGTTATTTGCAGAGTTGTGTGAATTGAATTGAAGAATTAACCTTTAATGATTGCAACAATTCATCATTAGATAACCTCTAGCTTCACTGCACATACTGTGTTAGCACTCTTGAAATAGAAAGACTTACCTCAGGTTGACAACTAATGTAGGGATTAAGACTACCTGTAAAAAGACATCATAGTGAGCCAACAAAATACAGGGTGGCCCGCTGTGGGAGTAGGGAGTGTATGAGAGTTTAATCAAGGTTGAACCCCCGCAACGATCATGGGATATTGATTTCAGTCAGCCATGTTGAAGTCAGGGTCAGCTACGGGGGTTGGGCTATAAATTATAACTCATGCTCCTTGCTTCCCTGCAAGACACTTTACCTGTCTCCCTCACCGATCTTTTATCACACTTCACTGACATGTTCGAGCTTTAACCGATGGATCATGCCCACTTTCATAACATCTTAAATGCTATCGTTAGTGTAACAAATACTCTAAAATTTCTAACTCTCTTTTAATTTTCAAAATTTAATATTCCATTTTTTGAATTTTGAGTAATATAAAAAATGAAAATTTTTATGACAGAGTAAGCTATAACACCTGGCTCCACCTGGGGATAGTGATTTTGTCACAGAAACACTAAGAACTGCAAATCGGTGCCTTCACTTCGGCCATGGAGTCATGTATTGCTTCGCCAGATTTAGCTTTATGAAAAATGTACAATGGATTCACCCCGGTATTTACAATGACAAGGTGTATGTGACTTAGAATTGGAAATAATATTTGAGATATTGCCCATTGATAGGCAATTGTAAAGTATCACCATCAAGGTTTTCCAGGAAAAATGTATTGTTTTCCCTTGCCTCTGTAATCTTGAATGGGCCATACCAGAGAGGGTCAAATTTCCCATGTTTACCTTTGTCTTCTCTCCTACTATCCCTCCTTAACACCAAGTCTCCAACTTTAAAATCAAATTCTTTAGCTTTTCTGTCAAAAATACCCTTCATTTTTTATTGGTACATAATCAATTTATCTCTTACCTTATCTCTGCTTTCATTCAACTCCATTACCTTATGCATCCTCCTCACTAAGGCATTAGGTTCTTCTTTTGCCTCCTGAATCATTACAATTACAAGTTTCACAAGCCGACTAGGAAACAGGACTTGCGTTCTATACACTAGCTCAAAAGGTGATTTGCATGTAGACCTTTTTGTGGTTACTCGGATGGCCCAAAGAGAAAATTTTAATTGTGAATCCCAGCCCTTCTGATTCTTTGCAATGGTTTTTTTAAGAATTTTCATCAACATTTTGTTGGTGGATTCAGCCAATCCATTCCCTTAAGGGTGATAAGTTGTTGAATGAGATAGAATGACATTATATTTCTGACAAAAAGAAACAAACTTAATTGAATTGAACACTTGAGCATTATCAATTATGATTTTGGACAGCACCCAAATCTGCTAAAGATGTTTTCCTCTAATAACTTCATCACCACTTGGTCATTTTCATTTTTAGTAGGTACAAGTTCTACTCACTTGGTGAAATAACCAGTCATTGTAAAAATCCATTTGTACTGTCCACTCCAGGGTGGATTCTCCAACGAAGTCTTGCCCCCATTGCCTGAATGGTTCTTCTATGAAGACTGGGATCAATGGCAATGGGGCTAACTTCTTATTTTTAGCAAAAAGTTGATACTTTTGACAACTTTTGACAAACCTATATATATCACCAAATAAGGTAGTCCAATAAAAGCCTTCGTAGAGAATTTTGTGTGCTGTGACCTTCGAATTGTAATGGCCACCACATGACCTTTCATGATAATCCTTAATCGTTTCCGTAGACTCATCTTTTGTCAAATATAGCAACAAAATTCCCACAGGATCTTTCCATTACAATCTACCTTCCACAATCACATATGGTTGTGCCTTGATTCTTAATGCTCTATATCTTGTTCTATCCAATGATTGAGGACAATAAATAAAACATAAATAGTGGAGTATGTGCTTATACGATTCTGAGCATAAAAATTTGTATTGAATCTTCATACCTGGATTTGATATTTCTTCGTTCCCTTTACTTATTTTTTCTTTTTCAAGTGTTAATAAATTTGTCCCCAAAGCCTAAAAGTTTGAGTCAATCAACATCTTTGCTAATCCTTGTCCTTTTACTAGCTTGGTTGGATTTATGTCTAGTTCATACTCTTGGATCTTAGCTATCCATTTACCTCTTTTACCCTCCACATCACTCTGGACTAGGACATCCTTCAGTGCAACATTTGGCACATAGGCAATAATCTGTGACTATAACATATAAGTCCTGAAGGCTTTTAAGGCCTTCACCAAGGCATACACTTGCTTTTCAAGAATATTGTATTTAAGTTCAGAATCTCTGAGCACCTTACTAAATAAAGCAACTTACTGCTCTTTACCTTCATCATTTTTCTGTAGAAAAACAACAACTATGGAACAAGGTGATGCAAATGAGAATATTTGAAAGGGATTTTGATAATTAGGACTAATAAAATTGGAGTTGCTTGTAATGCTTCTTTGATTCTGGAAAATGACTCAGCCTCCTTAGTCCAATGTACTTCATCCTCTTTCTTCAGCATATTAGTAATCTCTTTCACAATTTCAACATAATTAGACACAAATCTCCTTAAAAAAATTATTTTTCCCAAAAACTTTTGAATATCTTTCTTACTTCTGGGTAGAGGTATTTTTTGTACAGCTTGTACCCTTGCTGGATCTATCTTTACTCCATATCTTGAAACAATGTGCCCCAACAGTTTGCCTTCTTCTAGAGCAAAAACAAACTTCTTGGGATTCAAAGATAGCCTATATTTCCTGCACTTCTCAAAAGTCTTTTTCGGATGTTCCAAATGCTCCTCATCTGATTTAGAGAAATCAGTGATATCATCCAAGTATATCACTACAAAGTTATCACCCACAAATGCAATGTTCATGGCTCTTTGGAACATTGCACCTGCATTCATTAGCCCAAAGGGCATCCGAGCATACATGAAGGTTCCTTAAGGGGTTGTAAATGCAGTCTTCTTTTGATCTTCTTTATCAACAACTACCTAATTATACCTGAAGAAACCATCTACCATTGAAATTTTGAATGATCCAGTTACCTTCTGCAACACATGATCCATTTTAGGTAATGGATAGTTATCTTTTAAGGAGGCTCTTTTCAAATTCCTAAAATCCACACATAACCTTATCTCTCCATTTTTCTTCCTTATAGGTACTAAATTGGCCACCCAATCGGAGTACCGGAGTGGAACTATTAGCTTGGCATCAAGAAGCTTCTTAACTTCTTTCTCAATTGATGGTAACAACAAAGGATTGATCTGCCTGAGTTTCTGTTTAAATGGTTTAATCCCTTCTTTCAGGGGAATCTTGTGCTGAATTATGTTCACATCATATGTTTTGAGATCCTCATATGACCAAGCAAAAACATCAGTGTATTTCTCAAAAATCTCAATATAACTCTCTTTATAATTAAATGGAACTCCCTTAAACAATTTGACTAACTTAGGCTCCTTTTGGGTTCCAATATTACAATGTTGGATCTGTTCATCCTGTGAAACTTTCTCTGGATCGACAGCTACATCATTAGAATTAAAAAGTCTTTCAAGAGGGACAAGTCCCCTTGGCAGAACATTATCTTTCAATTGAATGATCTTTTGATTAGCTATAGACTTTTTAAAATCACATACTTCTACATTTTTTGTTACTTCATCCCCATCTTGATCAATTTCAGTGCCTTGAAAGTCTTCAATCATTGTCAGGAACTCCTTAATTTTCTGGTCATCCTTGAAAACATGCTAGTGCTCTATGTTATCTAGAACCAATGGCCTGCACTTCATCTTGACCTCATACCTCACTCTTGGATTTATAGGGGGTTTGAAGGCACTGGTTGCTACAACTAAGGAGTTTGCTAACCTGTTCCCATCTCTTGGAATGAATTGTATATTGAAATCCTTAAAGAAATTCTCAACTAAATCCCAAACTTCATTTCTATATGCCCTAAGTCTAGGGTGTTTTGTTTGACAATGATTTTTTATCTACTTTATGATCAATTTTGAATCTCCAAAAATAGAAATAGACTGAACCCCCATTTGTTTTGTTGTCTGAAGAGCAATGATTACAGATTCATATTTTGCCACATTGTTAGTTGCTTCAAACTCTAATTTAAAGGAAAATGGCATCATGTTACCTCTAAGTGTAATCAATAAGAAACCAACACATATTCCTTCCTTAGAGTAAGCACCATCAAAGAAGCACTTCCATACTCCTTTTGTTTGTAGCTTTGTATTTACACATGCTGAAGTGAGTTGCCTCTGATTATCTTCAACCAATTCTACATTGTCATGTAGCATAAAACAAGAGAAAACATCCTTATCTTGGTTGTACACAGGTGAATTACTTGCTCCATTATTTGTAATTATTGTTGGGCCGTTAATATGTCATTATTATTATCACTTTTGAGCGCCTATTCCACCCATTTCTACCATTCTTTATCGCATCATTTATCATATAATTCTATTTTATAATTATTTATGCTCTTATGGATAAATATTATTTCTTCTCCTTTATTTTTAATAAATTGATGATTATGCATGTTTTTACCAATGATGGTTTATTAATAAATTTGTTGTAACATCACTCACGATTTTAGCCTGCAAGGTATTTTCCAGATTGAAGATTTGATCTCCAGCTCATCATTAAATGTGCCAACTCAGAAATTCGTTGGAATAAGAAGTGACAATTTTGCATTAGACGTTTTGGGCAAATGGAGAAGAATCTGGAAAATCCAAAACATGGGTTTTGTCCATAACAGACCAAATTAGTTTTTTAATGAGTCGTTTTCCCAAACTCGGTCTATACTAAGAGAAACAAAAGGTTCTCTGAAGATGTTTTTCTCAGATTTGCTGTTGTGGCCGTTTTCCAAAATATCTCAGCTGCAATGCCAAATTCTACCTGTTCATGTTGAATGATTGATGAAGAGATATTCCAGATAGGATCTTGTTTATCAATTTGTTGTGAGCAATCCAATTTTGTAATGAGAATCATATTGTAATCATCTTTGTTGTAACTGCTCTCTGCTCTATCTGTATTTAATGAAAACAGAAATCAGAGAAGAGGAGAGGATTCATGATGGATGATTAGAGAGAGAATTAAATGGGTCAGTAGATTAGAGATAGGATAGGATAGGATAGGAGGAAAGGGGATGGATCTCTATTATTTCAAATTGTAATTCTGATTTACAGACTTGTGGTGCCAAGAGAACACGATCATATTGTAAAATCGCTCAAGTTCAATGATTAATATATAATTTGGAGGTGATGATGTCTCTCGACACTTCTGAGACAAGGGGAAGGAGTGTCGTGCGCGCTCTGCCCGCGCCCCGCTGCACCTCTGACCTCCCCTCTGCGTGCCTGCACCTGGCAGCACAGCTGCTAGGCTGCTTTCTCCCTCTGCTGATCGCCTGGGGCCTCCTGCCCTCTCTTTCCTCTGGGCCCTCTGCCCTCCCCTCCCTCTAGGCCTCCGCTGGAGCGCCTTCTGCGCTGCTGCCCTAGCCTGCAATGGATCCTCCCTTTCAGGATCAGGATGATCTGGAGAAGTCTTTTGCTTCGCTCATCCCAGAGAACGCCTCGGAGAAAATCCGTCCTACAGCTTCAAAGTTGATCAAAAAACTTGATGAAATTCCGGAAGTCTCGCTCCCTCCAGCCCTACCGAGGAGAGCTGCTATTGCCTTAGCAGAACGTGGCTTGGTAGGCCAGTTCACGGGGCTATGGCCTTCTCCCCGCACAGTCCAACGTTGGGTAGAAAGGAACTGGAACACGATGGTCCAAGGAAAGATAGCAATAAGGTTCTATGGGAGGGGGTTTTTCACCTTCCTCTTCGAATCAGTGGAGGATCATAATCTTATCTTTCGAAATGGCCCTTACTTTATGGATACCAGAGGCCTTTACCTCAACAGATGGACCCCCGACTTCGATCCTGAGATGGATGTTCCCAACGTTGTCCCTGTTTGGGTTCGCCTTCCCCATCTGCCTCTACACTGTTGGGGAGATGAATCTGTGAAAGCCATCGGGAACGCTGTTGGGAAATACATTGACAGATCGGAACCAAAGGAGAACATGCACGCATGTGCACGGATATGTGTAGAAGTTGATCTGGGAAAAGGTTTACCAGAAGCAATCAAACTTAAAGTCGACCAGTGGACGCACATACAGCAAGTGGACTACAAGCAGCTGCCTTTCAAGTGCAAGGTATGTCATGAATATGGGCATTTTGCTAATAGATGCAGTAAATCTAAATCAATAGATTCTGTTAACAATGTTGAAGCTCCTGAAGAAGCATGGGAAATAGTCAAGAAGAAAAAATCAAACCCCCCTCCAGGAGCATCCTTAAATCCCCCCTCTGAAACCCCCATTCCCCCCTCCGAACCCTCTGGATCTGGCCCTTCCTTCCCTTCTTCCTCCAATCCTTTCGAATCTCTGTCTGCAGAGGAACCCCCTTCCC
>APFE030187770.1:0-74950 GCA_000404065.3 Pinus taeda | reverse complement strand
AATAGTTGGAAGAATCCTAACTAGGAACAAGTTGAAAGAAAACATCACCTCCACTGACCCTCCCAGAAAAGTGGGAAGGAAATCGAACAAAGAGATAAGGGATGAGACAGCTGCAAAAGAAATGGCCACAGGGACCCAACAACCAATGGATACTTATCTAGATAAGACCAAAGGAAGTGGAGAGAAGATGAAAGAGAAAAGCGGGGCCTACAATAAACAAAGTAAATGATGATTGTGGTCTCTTGGAATTGTAGGGGGATGGGCTCCTCCCTAAAAGCTAATGCAGTTCGAGACCTTCTAAAAGAAGAACATCCAGACTTCCTCCTACTCCAGGAGACCAAAATCACTGAACAGGAATTTCAAATCAGCATGAAGAGAAGCAGAAATTATGAAGGAATAGCACTGAGCGCAGTGGGAGCCTCAGGAGGAATAGGGACAAGTTGGGACAAAAATAAATGGAAACTCAAAGACTACAGGCAAAATAGATGGTGGATAAGACTAGATATGCAAAATATAACCATGACAGAAGAATACACAATTTATAATGTCTACGCTCCCCCCCACTTCAGAGAAAAAGCCTCTTGCTGGGAGTCAACCACCTCAGATCTAATGACTGCCCAAGGAAGGAACATCTTCCTGGGAGGAGATTTGAACTTAATAAGGAGTGTGAAAGAGAAGATGGGAGGGAATTTCTTTGTAGAACCCTCAAGAGAAGCATTAGAAGAAATCATCCAAGCCCACAGTCTAGTTGACATCCCACCCCAAAACGAGCATTTCACATGGTGAAATAAGAGAACAGGCAAAAATAACATAAAAGAGAGGCTGGATCGTATCTTGGCATAAGAGAGAATAGTGGCTAACTTCTCAAGGCTACAAAGCACAATTATCCAAGGCTATATTTCAGACCATAAACCAGTAGCATTGCACTTGGACAAAGGGAAAAATATGGGACCGATTCCCTTTAAGTACAACAGAGCATGGGACAACAGCGAAGATTTTAGAAACTTGATAAAGGATCAATGGGCAATAGACATTTCAGGCTCCCCTCATTTCATCTGGGAAACCAAGCTCAAGCTCCTTCGGACAACCATCAAGCAATGGGCGAGGCAATACACAATAGAGGAAGGGAAAAAAAAAGTCGATCTCCAAATGAAACTAGCGCAGTGGAACCAAGAAAAAGAAAGTGCCCAAGACACAGAAGAAGATCAAATGAAATAAAACGAACTGTATAAGGAGTTGTATAAACAGAACCGAATGGAAGAGGAAGAGCAAAGGCAGAAATCTCGATGCCTTTGGCTCAAATCAGGAGACAAAAATACCTCTTTTTTTCATAACAGCCTCAAACTAAGGCGAGCAGGGAATAACATTGAAAGAATAACAGTTGAGGGAAGAGTCCTAACAGAACAAGAGGAAATTAAGGAAGCAGCATCCCGACAATTTTTAAACTCTTCTAACAGCTGATCCACATTACTTGGAAAACCCGGATTTCCTCAATATAATTGAGAACAAGATCTCAGAAGCCCAAAATGTAGATCTGGACAAGGAGGTCACGACGGAGGAGATAGAATGGTCAATTCACAGCATGCCCTTGGACAAGGCTCCAGGCCCTGATGGGTTCACAGCGGCCTTTTACAGAACCCATTGGGAAATCATCAAGAAGGATTACATAAGAATGGCAAAAAACTTCTTCACAAAATGCAAAATGGGCAGCAGCATTAAATCCTCCCATCTAGCTCTTATCCCTAAAGACCCCAACCCTCAAACTTTTGATAGATTCCCCCCTATATCCTTGTGCAATGTCTCCTACAAAATCATCACAAAGATCTTGGCAAACAGGCTTAAAAAAATCCTCCCTTCCCTCATCTCTGAGAACCAAGGAGGCTTCGTCCCTAGGAGACATATAACGGATAATGTCATTCTCATTCAGGAGGCAATCCACAACAGTATATCTAGAAAGGAAAGGGGCATGATCATCAAACTTGACATGGCGAACGCCTTTGACCGGGTTAACCATTCATTCCTACAGGCTGTTCTGAAGAATTTTGGTATCTCTGAGTACTTCACTAGCAGGGTCATGGAATGCATTTCCTTCAACTGGACAGCTCCCCTCATTAATGGTAGGCCCTGCAATGCCTTCAAAAGTTCAAGAGGCTTGAGGCAAGGATGCCTGTTATCTCCCTTTCTCTATATTATCATGGCTGAAACTCTAAGCTTGCATTTGGAGAATAAGCGTAGGTTAAAGGAAATAACAGGGGTCGATATAGTCCGAGGAACCAAGGGGATTAACCACTCCCTTTTTGCTGATGACACTCTGTTAATCGGAGTTGCCTCAAGCCTTATGGCCCGAAGGTTCAAGAAAACATTGGACCTCTTTCTCCAAGCTTCTGGAGGTAAACTAAGCAACAACAAGTGTAGGATCTACACTTGGAATGTCCCAAGATACATAACCCAGAGAATCTCTTTAATCATGGAGATCCCTACCCAAGGGAACTGGTCCCATTTTATGTACTTGGGGCTACCATTAGCCAAGGAATCAATCAAAACTGAGATTTGGGTCAAGCTAATCGAGAAATTGAGAGGGAAGCTCAAGAGCTGGGGAGTGTATTGGCTTAATCTAGCGGGCAGAACAATTCTCATCAAGGCCATCCTTTCAGCCCTCCCAATCTATCAATTCGCCACTACTCTCGCTCCGGCAAGCATCCATAAGCACATGGAGCTGATAATTAGAAGTTTTTTGTGGCAAGGAGGAAAGCAAGACACAAAAAAGTTCAGCTTGGTAAAGTGGGGCAAGGTCATTCTCCCCTTAGAAAAAGGAGGGCTCGGAATTAGAGTTCCAAGGCTTGCAAACATGGCTATGGGCTTCAAATTGATCTGGAGGATTCTCAGTGAGAGAGGAGCCTGGTGGACAGAGGTCATTAAGAGGAAATATCTGAATGGGGTCAACAGCAATATCCTCTCAGAAACCATCATCGACAGACAATGTACACCTGTTTGGAAGCTGATCAAAAAAACTCTCCCCCAAATCAAATCCCATATCTCAAGAGCTCCGGGCAATGGTAGAGGTATCAGCATATGGGAGGATAGAATAATGGGCTCGGAGGCTAGGGGTCTCTCCCTAATTTCAGGCCCCTGCAACGGTGGATGATGGAGGCAAACCTCAAAACTCTCTATGATATCTCTCTCTGGGATCAGAACTGTTGGATAGGTTGGAGATCTTTCTCCCTCCCCAATGATCTCATGAACCTCTGGGCCGATCTTAAGACTTCACTCATTGGCTCAGCTCCCACAAATAGAATGTCAGATGACAAGTTTGTTTGGGACCCAAATGGGGGCAGCTACACGGTCAAAGAGGGCTACAGAGCCCTCCAAAATGCCACAGCAATAAACAACTGGCCACTTCACAAAGCAGCTTGGAGAATCGAATGTCTGCCAAAGGTTAAGTTTTTTAATTGGACCCTCCTTCATGGCAAAATACTTACTGCGGAAAACCTCAAGAAGAAGGGCATTCATGGCCCTTCAATCTGCTGCATGTGTAGGGAGGCGGAGGAAAGTAGCAACCATCTCTTTATAAAGTGCCCCTTTGCAAGATCTTGCTGGAATCTCATCACCAACCCTCTAATCACTGGCGATCTCCCCAACCAGATCACTCTCCTTCAGAAAAGCTGGGGGAAATGTTTCCCCCAATCCAACAAAAGCAAGAGCCTAGCTAAAAGGATGTGGAATAGTATTCCCTCAAATCTCTGTTGGCAGATATGGATCGCCAGAAACAAGTGCATATTTAACAACACGAAGCCAAGTATATCTAGCACCCTAGCTAAAACGATTGCACTCATTTCAGAGACAATTGAAACAAATGGTATAACCCAGGCAGACTCGGAATTGACAGATGCAAGTGTAAAAGAGTGGATGAGTAAATTCAATTATGAAACAAGAACTCAAAATAATGTAAACATAGGAAAAGGAAATCTAGATTGGAAGTTGAGAGGAACCAAGGAAGAAGTCAAAAACTGGATACAAAAACAAAGGAGACCCACCCTCCATTTTGATGGGGCATCAAAAAATAACCCGAGTCAAGTAGGAGCTGGTGGAATCATTAAAGACTCTCAGGGGAAAACCATAGTTACATATGAATGGGGATTAGGCTCCATGTCCAACAACAAGGCAGAGGCATACAGCCTCCTTTTGGGGACCTCTATCGCTAGAAATCTCGGCCTCCAAAACCTTCTTATCATGGGCGATTCTACCATTATCATAGCGGCCATGACCTCTGGGAAAGATTTCAAGCAAATGGCATTAAACGGCATCAAAGGTAGGATAATGGAGACCATCAGGAGTATCAACGAAGTCACCTTCAAGCACATTCTAAGAGGAAACAACATAGAGGCGGATGAACAAGCTAACAAAGCCACAGGCAGACAGACAGGCCAGGTCAGGGAGAACAATGCAGTTTACGAAAAAGCTATACCCTAGGCAGGCCTTCCCCATTCCCTCACCCCTGAACATTAGGCACCTCAGGCACTACCTCCTGCGTATCTGGTCCTTCCCCAAATCTCCTTCCTCACCCCCAAATCTCCTCGAAATCCCAACTTGGTACCATCGGAGACTAATCCGCCCTCAGGATCCGGTTTTGATCTCCAAGTTCTGTCTCATCAGGAATCAGCTTCTGATCAGCGCAGTCATTCTCAGGACGCGTGACCGTGCCCATCCCCTCCGCATGCTCTTCGACAGCAGCGAAATCATTTCTGAGGATCTCTCCCCTCCCAAGATCAGATCCTCCCAGAACTGGATTAAGCATCGGGAAAATCTCACTGTATCTATTTATTGCTGCCTGGTTATCAGTTTCCCCACAGTTCGTGACATTGCAAGGTTTCTCCTCTGCGATTTCACCAAGCGATGGCACCATTCTGAAGCTGCCAACTCTAATTGGGATCCAGAGCTCCGCCCCTCGCTTCTGGTAACTGCTGGTTTACGCTCTGTGGTTTTATTTATAGCTGACCTTTTGTTTCTTGATCGTTGCAGAGCCCCTGGTACTTCATCGCAACCCATCCTCCTCAATCCTCAGCGCTCTTCGCTCCCTCCACCCCTGTTCTACCTCCTCTGTAATACCGCTTCTCTTCCCGATATTCCCCTTCTCCCTGATTTCCACCCATTTCCTTTCATTTCAAATTCTCTCAACCAGTCAAGTGTCATGGTGGATCATCATGACCAGCTGAACGCTCAGGAGCCAGCAATCAATCTATACAGGCTCTTCAGCAAAGAATGCACCATGTGCAAAACTCACACAATCATGATCAACAGATTTGTTAAGCATTTCAATGAGCTGAAGGAAGATTATGAAGTTGATAGCAGATCGAAGCGGAAGAAACTGGAGAAGCAGAAGGAAGAAATCGAAAATCTGAAAGGAAGGTTCAATCATCTGGAGGAAGCCATAGAGCAGATCAGAGCCCTTACTCAGAGCTATCAAGCCGAGGCCTCTGCTAAAGCTAGTGCCAGAAGAGACCCCATCCCTGATGACTCGGTCACTCATAAACTTCCCTAAAATCTATGGCCTGTAAATTCTGTCGGTTAGGTGGTGTTTTTGTTAGGCAATATAGCCATTTTCTCTTCAATTTCAGTCATCATAGAGGCAGAATCGAGGAAAATGGGTCTGCGCACCCGGTTTTGATCCTCTTCGCCCAAACCTCCGATATCTATGTATTAGAACTATGTTTTTGAGTTTTTATAATACAAAAGTAACCGATTCTGTTAAAAATATATATATATATATATATATATATATATTAATTTGGAGGTTGCTGTTCATTCGCCTTATCTGAGGTAGCCCAGTAGCATTCGCTGGCGGCTAAGGGCCCAACCTCTGGTGGATTAATCTGTTGCTTTGTATTATATCTTTCTGATTTCTACAAGTGTGGTTTGTTTAATGATTACCTTCGGCAATTGAATCGGGTTTCCATTTTCTTCCATCATAACAAAGATTGTTATTCATTACAACTTAAATTATTATGATGTTCGTTTTGGTTATAAAGCTTCGTTGTTCACTTTAGATTCTTCCATGCATTACAGGTTGCTGCTTATTTAGTATTGTTGCTCATTTCTATTAATTTCGTAGTGCTGTTCATTTCCATTTAGTATTGTTGTTCATTTCCATTTAGCGTTGTTGTTCATCTTCAATAATTTAGTATTATTGTTCCTTTCCATTAATATTTCATTTCTGTAAGATAAGCTTTGCTGTTCAATTAATTTCCGCTAGAGTTAAGCTTTGTTGTTCATTTTTTCAATAGACTTAGTCGCTGTTCTTTTTTGCAAGGATTTGATTTCATCTTTTAATTGATATTGTAGCAAGTGTGTTTTAGTAAGCATTTCCAATTGAATTTCCATTTCCAGTTATTTGCTTTAGTGTGGATTGAAAGATCAACAACTGTAAAGAACATTGACTATAGCTGTCTAAGTTCTAAGATTGGAGATCTTGCCTATGATTGATTTTTATTTGCATCAGTTTACAGGGGAGAGATTTATCATTACTGAGTCCTCGACTGATGATTGTTTGAGTGAATGATTTAGTTAAGAACATTTCACTTTCTTGCTGTTCCAATTATATTTTGTTTCCAACATTCATTTATCTTTGCATTTTAAAGCACTATACTGCAAAAAATTACTCTTGAGCAAGTGACCGCCTCAGATTGAGTACACTCTTGAGATAAAAAATCATCCCTGGGTTGACAATTAATGTGAAGATAATTAAGAGTTAAAAAGACACCCTTTATCACTCATCATTTTGGCGTCGTTGCCAGGGACAATGTGGCTATTTCTAAGGAGTAGTGTGCATCTGATGGGTTCCTGTTAGGAAAGAATTGGGTATTAAAAATGGAAGATAAGAACCTACGTACCGAGCTAGTAAAAGCCTTGCTTACCCACCCGCTTTCCAACAGAATTGTTAAAGCACTTAGAATAGAAATAAATGTTTGAATTTTTGTGTGAATGATTAAGAAAAAAAATAGAAATTTTGAAAAAACAAAACTCATGATTTCACTAAAGTGGTGATGTAAGCACCACCCATTTCACTAATCGATTGAAAGGAACATTTGAAGAAGGAGCCTCGAAGAAACACATGAAGAACATCTTCTATTATGGTAAGAAATGGCTCGCATTTCTACTTTTGAATTCCCTATCAAAGATCTAGGAGGAGTGACACAAATGCACATAATTCCCCCATCTTCTCTACCAAATTTTCATGGTTTGACAAATGAAGACCCAGACACATTTTTATTTGAGTTTGAAATACTTTGTAGAGGATATGATTATTGTACTAATGATCAAAGGTTGAAAGTGTTTCCTCTTACTCTAAAAGGAGCAGCTCTCCGATGATTCATGAGCCTAGGTGGGAACTGCATCCAAACATGGGAGGACATGAAGAACATATTTTTGAAGAAGTATCAAGACTGCCACAAATCCAATGAAGATATTTTCAATATGATACAAGGGGAATATGAAAGCTTGGAGGACTATGTGGAGCGATTTCATTACAACCTTCAAAAATCAAAACATAAGCATTTAGAAAAAGAGATCTTAAAAACACTCCTTCTTAAAGGAATCAAAGATGAATTTTTAGAACTCTTAAATATGATAGGAAAAGGTGATGTTTTTCAGTTATCATATGATGATGTTTGTGAATTGTGCATAAGGTATTCAAGAGGAATCTGCAAGGCTGGTAAGAACTTTAAAGATATTTGTTCTTTCTTTTCCAAATTTGCTACAAGAACAGGAGATATAATAGCTGAAATCAATGTTTTATTTGAAAATTTGAAAATTTATTTTATTAGCTCTTTAAATTCAAAATTGGATGTTTTATAGGTTCAAAAAAATCAAGAATTTGATGAAGTGTTTTACCCTCATTACCGAAAGGAGCATCCCATAGATAGTTGTTCTTACTTATCTAGGATGGAAGTACCATATCAAAGAGATGAGGAAGCTGCAACAAGGTCAAAACCATGGAAATCATGGCCTATAGGTATGGTTCAAAACACTTCTCCTCCATTCTCTTACTTGCATAATCCATTATGGAATACTAATGTGTTAGGGTAGCCATGTCAATCTCAATATAACCACCAATAATCTTGTCTACAAGTTTGGCATGGTTCATCTTATGATTGCATGATTACTCTCCCTCATCCTGTAGCACAAACACATCCTCCATATTCTTCACCAGCTCTTCCACAACATCTTGTCTGCCTATCAAAATCATCCACTCAACCCAATCATCTACATCATCAAAATGCTCCATTTTGTACACAATTTCCTGCTCAACTCATTCCACACCCTCACCATAATAAACCAATACAACATGCTTACAGTGTTGAACTGCAAAATTTACCAACCCTTCCCACCCATTCTATCTCACATGCGCCATTAGAGAAAACTTACAATGAGATTCAGAATGTTTCAAATTCAAAATTTGTAGAAGTTATGGAAAAAAATGAGGTTTCTCTTAGTTTGCATCAACAAGCCATTTTAATAGCTCAAGAACTTCATGGTATGATGGCTATCGGAAATCAAGAAAGTAAATGATATATTGAAGATTGGTTTCACTCCATCACTTGTTTGCAACATCACTCCATACTTCAACAATTTTTGACACCATCTTTTCAAGGGAAGTTGGCTTCTGATACCCTAATATTCATTAATATGCATTTTTCAAATTTGGGTATGTTCATACATGAAGCCCTATTTCAAAAATGGTTCCATTGGAAGTACTCCTATACGTAATCATATTCATTTTTCAAATCAGAATAAGTTAGTGTAGAAAATAAAATAAATAAGGGAATAAATAAATACATCTTGTTTTAATGTAAAAATAGTTGTTTTTGTTGCAACACGTTGTTCCTTAGAGTGTTTGACCTATAAATTCTTCTTGTCTTCAAAACCTGTTTCTATTGGAAATAAATAAATGAATCTACTTTCATTTCCAATTTTAATCATTCGAATCTGACATCAAACGAAGAATCTATGCTTAAAATATCCACTGTTGTTCTAAGTGGGGTAATTGAAAATGACTCTGTTATGCAGGTTGTTCTAAGTAAAATTGACATAACATATCATTGAATTTTTAAAACCTGTTTCTATTGGAGATATACCTTTGAATTAACTCTCATCTAGCTTTGGAATCACTCAATTTGGACAAAAAACAAAGAAGTTGTGATTAAAACACTGCAGGTTAGCATGATTGGCCACTGCTCTCCCGCAAGTGACAAATAAATTTTACTTTGCTATTTTCTCCATGGATTTGTTATACAGAGTAACTAATTGTTGTTTTTTTGCATAATTCTTGGATTAGGGGAGCTCTATCACCTCTCTTTCTCCATGATTTAATGTTTTATTGCAGGTAGACACTCGTTTTTTTGCAGGTCCTAGGAGAATAAAGAAAGTCAATTTATGGACGAGCAATTCTTGAAAGAAATTTTAATGAAACAAGGGAATTTCATCCAACTCATTACCCAACAGATTCATAATAGAAGAAATGAAGATTTGATTTCCATTTGAAGATTCATGTCATGTCACTGCTAACAAAACATTTTTCAAAGAGGTCATTTTTTCCTTGCCTTAAGAAATAATATCATAGCTGTTGTAACTTAATTTATTTATTTAAATATTGTTTTTAAATAAAATGTTGTTTCTTTTTTATTTCTCTTATATTTTTGTGTTTCAGGCGTTGCTTCCTTCAAATTGTAACCCTTCCTTAGCATCAATGTAGTGAACAACTAATTCGTTTTGCGTGCTTGCATTTGTTGTGCTGTTCTTCCTAAGGAACAACTGTTGTTCCTCTTAAGGAACAACAGCCGTTCCTCTTAAGGAACAACAGCCGTTCCTATTAAGGAACAAAAAAAATGAAGAGGGATGGCTGTTGTTCCTTTCGAAGGAACAACACTTTCGCACTTTTGTTGTTCATTTCAAAGGAACAACACTTCCGCACTTTTGTTGTTCCTTTCAAAGGAACAACACTTCCGCATTTCTGTTGTTCCTTTCAAAGGAACATCACTTCCACATTTTTGTTGTTCCTTTCAAAGGAACAACACTTCTGCATTTCTGTTGTTTCTTTCAGAGGAACAACACTTCCACATTTCTACTGTTCCTTTAAAAGGAACAACACTTTTTGGGCAAACTCGTAAAAAATGTAGCTCCAATTTCCACTTGCTTTTGGAGGCCTTCCCCTCGGCCAAATTGGGTGCACAATAGCTTGTTGGAAATCTTGTCAAGTCTAGTTTTCATAACATCTTGAATTTTACAATTTGAAGTTCATTTTCTCTATCAAAAGTCCAATCTCTCAAGGCTAGTCAAAATGAGCAGAATGAGGCTGCCAAAATGCATAGTGATGTTGCAGTCAACGTTTTAAGGCCTTCCTCAACTCCAAATTGAGCTCTGGATAGCTCATTGGAAAGATATTTGTGTCTAATTATCATTTGAATCATCAAGAAAGTCATTTGGGCATATCATATAGGATAAAAATTGATTTTACCAAGGTCACTCCAAAGGTGCACTAACCATCCTGAGGCCAATGATGTTTTTGACATTTCTCCCAAACCATAAAACCCGTGTAAAAAATAAAAGAGGTTTTTCTTCGTAAGTCAATTATGGACAAAAAACTCTCTCACTTTTATCAAATTCATCTTTTCTTACCCAGAAACATAGTTTGAAGAAAATTGTCCCTTATGTGTGGTGAATGGCTTGTTCCTTGGAATGACTTCTCAACAAATGATGGAGACCTGATGTTTGATGATATGAAATGGCCTCATAACTTCTGATATCCATCATACCTCCTCTTCTCAAATATATCTGAACAACACTTTTGCGTGCATTTTCCTTTGTTGTCCCATACAAGGAACAACACTTTTTTGAGTGTTTTTGTTGTTCCTTCAAAGGAACAACACTTTTTTGAGTGTTTTTGTTGTTCCTTCAAAGGAACAACATTTTGGGAGTATTTTCGAGAACAACCCTTCCTTCTTCTTGTGGGATTATTCCTAGTTCATCTCAACCACATTTTATTGATTCCCTTTCATGGCTTGAAGTACACTACTTTTATGAGGACAAGAATTATGGATTCTATTGAAGCGAGTTAATATCATTCATGTTATGATCTTTAACATGACAACTCCTTGATGATAGATTCTTTTCAAAAGGGACACAATTATTTATATACTACTTTACTGCATTGTTTTCTGTTTAACATGATATTTATTGATCATCTTAATACTATGCTGGTTCCATCCTTCATGGTTATAATCTTCTCTGTCTGTAATAAATGAGATTATGGGTAAATTTTATTTCTATTGACATGTTCAACTTCTTCCACCATCCCTGCTCTTAAGGAGTACTGAGCCTCCCTCTTTTTATCATCAAAATGTGTAATAACAACAAAATTTTGTTCGCAGATAGAGGATAGGGGGTCTCATTACGAGCCAACCTACCATGTTCATAAGGTTGTAACAAAGTGACATTCCCATTATGACCACCACACCAGGGTTATGATCCATTGGATAACCAAATTATCCTTGGAACAGGAGGTCTCATCACGAGCCAACTTGATCACTTTGGCTACATCCCAGTGAATGGCAGTGTGGTTATCTGGTTACCATGCCAACACATTGACCTCTTTTGTAGAACAACACTGGAACTCTCCATTTATAAATTGAGGATCCTGGCTCATATGGTTTAAAAAGCAACCCTGCCGAGGCTATGGACGCTTGCTGGTAGCAGAGGCTCTGCTTATGGTATTGAAGTTATATCTTATCGTCAATTATTACTATATACTCTTTTCGTATTCTTTCTTTTTATTGGAGAAGTTATTTCCTTAATTTTTTTTAGTTTTGAACCTTTACGCATGAGAAAGTGTTTTCAGATCAATCACATCATTTTCAGCTAGAATACCATCAGCAAAGCATATTTTTGGCATATTGCTGTCATTTTTCCTTTTTGCATAACTTATCATCAACCCAAAGCATCTTATTTCTTATTCATAACTATGTTTACACACTTTGCTCTCATTATAACCATACCTCTTGTCGTCCTATTATTGGTATGTGTACTCTGCTTCATTTAATACTGTATTGTTCATTCCCTTGCCTTGCCGTCAGCATAACACCTTTCATAGGTTTTATGGTCATGAAATCCCTTTTCCAATTGGAGGGGCAATGTATGCTTTATGGGATAGCATGCGATATGATTACTGCAATCTACCATAACTTGTTGATTTGACAAAATATTAGTAAGAAGAATTTCGGCGTAAATCACATATAGAGAGACATCTGTCGACGCGTTTCGAACCAACCAGTGTGGTTCATCGTCAACTTGTCCTGACGATGAACCACACTAGTTGGTTCGAAACGCGTCGACAGATGTCTCTCTAGATGTGATTTACGCCGAAATTCTTCTTATAACTATGATGGATCACAAAAGCCTCAATTCTACAAAATATTAGTATTTCATGTATACAAAAGTTTTTCTGATTGACATTTTTGCATGCATCTTATCTGTTGCTATTTAAAACTAACACTGTGGATTCAAGAACATTGTATGCAAAATAGTGATTTGTTTATAGGAGAACAAGAAGTATGGGAAAAATTCTATTCGAAGCACGACCACACTATTGCAACTAACAGAAGAGGCTCAAACAACTCGCGAACGCGAACAATTCTTTAGAGTTGATGTGCTTGCCTGGATTCCACCTTTTGCATCACTTTCAACATCAACTCTGCCTACATCAGCTTCAACAAATGCCAATCCATACATGTCATTCTACATTTTTTTCAGAGGTAAAACTTGAGGTAAAATAGCATAATTTTCTGATTTATTATGAATTTAGGAAAATTTCATGAAAATCCATTGAGCATTATTTATCATCATTCATTCCACATCTTTACCATTTTTCAGCGACATATCATCTTTCAGTTTGGGGGAGTGTTGCTTAATTCATTTCTTTCTTATGACCATGTCATTAATATTCTTTATCATCCGTTGATATTCTTATTCATTCTCAAAACCTCCCTTATTCCATGTTGTTTTACACCAAGCATAGAATTCAACAGATGGTAGCAACCACCTCAATTTGTTTTCTAGCATTGTATGAGGGCATGCTAATTCTTCAGTTTGGGGGAGGAATTGCTATGCGTGATGGATGTTTTCTAATTTATTTCTCATTTAAGGCATACAATTTCATTTTTTATATAGTGCAGAAATTGATTTCCACATATTTTTAAAACTATGAACTCAATTCTTGTGATCTTTGGAAAACACAGACGTATCATTAAAATACACAAACCCAGATAATTTCAAGTTAAATTAGTTCATAAAATTTCAGAAATCATGCACTATCACCTACAACCATTTTGTTTATATCTCATGATCCGTGCATCAAAACGATTTGATTTTTGGATCATAGAAGCATTAATATAATAGAAATCTACTTGCAAAATTTCAACAAAATCTGGTTTGTAGTTTTTGAGAAAATTGTTAACGAAGTTTGCTATTACTTATATCATATTTTGCCGCAACTTCATATACACATAACTTGAACGTCAATGTAAAAATTGTTACGCCTTCATCAAGATTGCTAAAATTGAATATTCATTATTTGAGGAAGAATTCATTTGTTCCATCCATTTCATGAGTTGCGATGGCCAATTTTTTTATTACTTAGTTAACATAGAGTCTTTGGGTTGCATGAGGACATGCAATATATTCAATTTGAGGGTATGTTGGGCCGTTAATATGTCATTATTATTATCACTTTTGAACGCCTATTCCACCCATTTCTACCATTCTTTATCGCATCATTTATCATAATTTATCATATAATTCCATTTTAAAATTATTTATGCTCTTATGGATAAATATTATTTCTTCTCATTTATTTTTAATAAATTTATGATTATGCATGTTTTTACCAACGATGGTTTATTAATCAATTTGTTGTAATATCACTCACCATTTTAGCCTCCAAGATATTTTCCAGATTGAAGATTTGATCTCCAGCTCATCATTAAATGTGCCAGCTCAGAAATTCGTTGGAATAAGAAGTGACAATTTTGCATTGGACGTTTTGGGCAAATGGAGAAGAATCTGGAAAATCCAAAACATGGGTTTTGTCGAGAATAGACCAAATTAGTTTTGCTATGTGTTGTTTTCCCAAATTCGGTCCATACTAAGAGAAACGGAGGGTTCTCTGAAGACGTTTTTCTCAGATTCGCTGTTGTGGCCGTTTTCCAAAATGTCTTAGCTGCAATGCCAAATTCGACTTGTTCCTGTTGAATGATTGATGAAGAGATATTCTAGATAGGATATTGTTTATCAATTTGTTGTGAGAAATCCAACTTTTTAATGATAATCATATTGTAATCATCTTTGTTGTAACTTCTCTCTGCTCTATCTGTATTTAAATGAAAACAGAGATTAGAGAGGAGGAGAGGATTCATGATGGATGATTAGAGAGAGAATTAAATGGGTCATTAGATTAGAGATAGGATAGGATAGGATAGGAGGAAAGGGGATGGATCTCTATTATTTCAAATTTTAATTATGATTTACAGACTTATGGTGCCAAGAGAACACGATCATATTGTAATGTCACTCAAGTTCAATGATTAATATATAATTTGGAGGTTGTTGTTCATTCGCTTTATCTGAGGTAGCCCAACAACATTCGCTAGCGGCTAAAGGCCCAGCCTCTGGTGGATTAAGCTGCTGCTCTGTATTATATCTTTCTAATTTCTACAAGCGTGGTTTGTTTAATGGTTACCTTCTACAATTGAATCGTGTTGCCATTTTCTTCCATCATAACAAAGATTGCTACTCATTACAACTTAAATTGTTATGCTGTTCATTTTGGTTATAAAGCTTCGCTGTTCACTTCAGATTCTGCCGTGTATTACAGGTTGCTGCTTATTTAGTATTGCTGCTCATTTCTATTAATTTCCTAGTGCTGTTCATTTCCATTTATTATTGCTATTCATTTAGCTTTGCGGTTCATTTCCATTTAGTGTTGCTGTTCATCTTCAATAATTTAGTATTACTGTTCCTTTCAATTAATATTCATTTCCGTAAGATGAGCTTTGTTGTTCAATTCATTTCCGCTAAAGTTAAGCTTTGTTGTTCATTTTTTCAATAGACTTAGTAGTTGTTCTTTTCTGCAAGGATTTGATTTCATCTTTTAATTGATATTGCAGCAAGTGTGTTTTAGTAAGCATTTCCAATTGAATTACCATTTCCAATTATTTGCTTTAGTGTGGATTGAAAGATAAACAACTATAAATAACATTGACTATAGCTGTCTAAGTTCTCAGATTGGAGATCTTGCCTATGATTGATTTTCATTTGCATCAGTTTACAGGGGAGAGAGTTATCATTACTGAGTCCTCGACTAATGATTGTTTGAGTGAATGATTTAGTTCAGAACATTTCAGTTTCTTGCTGTTCAAATTAGATTTTGTTTCCAGCATTCATTTATCTTTGCATTTTAAAGCACTATACTTCAAAACATTACTCTTGAGCAAATGACTGCCTCAGACTGAGTACAATCTTGAGATAAAAAATCGTCTCTGGGTTGACAATTAATGTGAAGATAATTAGGAGTTAAAAAGATACCTTTTATACCTCAAAAATTGTTTTAACAAACCTTGTTTCTCTATACAACCTTCTCCCTTCCCCACCAAAAACCGGTATGATAGCATAAGTAAAGTCCAATTTCAATACGCCTCCCAATTTAGCTCCCCAGGACCTAGATAGCAACATTCCAAACCTAGCAGGGATATCTGCCACTACTACCTCCATTACTAAGATTCTGGCTGGGATCTGAGCTAATGACACCACCATATCCTTAATGACACCAAGACACTTAACCTTATTTGAATCAAAGGAATATAGGTCTTTGTAAGGCTTAGTGACTTGGAAATTCAGTTGCTTCATCACTGATAATGGCATGAGGTTATGCGAAGCCCCAAAGTTAAGCATATGGTTATGTAAGATAAAGTCATGAATTAATAAAGAAATGTAGAAAGGAGTGGTTGAAGAATGTACCTCCTCCACATGTGGGCCAAAACAACTACTGGTTTATCTTCTTGTAGATTCATAATGTCATTTACATTCACATTTTGAGACAAGTTGATAAACTCAACAATCTCCCTTTTGTAAACTGGGGTCTTGACCAACTCTATGAGAGGTACCTGAATTTTAATATTCTCCAATTCTTTAGTGAGACTAAATACATGGAGCTATCTTGCAATCTTTTATATTTCTTCTTCACTTTTCTTGGTAATTGGAATTTCTTTTGAAATGGAAACAATTCTTTCTAAGGGAATTTTATCAGTCTTATTTTGGGAGGACTCACCCTGATGCATATGTGTCTTACTATTTATACGCTGCTACTGCTTTCCTTTATTTACCTGTTTAGCAGGTTGTGCCTCTTGTGGAGTTGCCTTTTGTGAGGGAGAAGGAACTTGCTGCTCACCTTCATTTTCTTGAACTCTAGATCTTTTTCTTGATCTCAAGTCATACTTCTTGTGCAATTATGCCTGCATAAAATCAATAAACTACTTCCAACACTCATCAATTTCATTTTCATCAAAAGTGACATCTGTTTCAACATATTCTTCTTCTTCTTCATTACCTAGTTCATCTTCATCCCCTGCATACATTATGGAAATATGATCATCATGATCTTTAGAATATTCTTCTGATGCCTCACTAAGATCTACCTCTAAGTAAAGTGGAGCTTGGACCTGATCTTGGTCTTTTCTTTCCTTCTACAAAATCTGCAAAGGTTGTCTTCTATGTGGATTAAAGCCTCTGTTTTGTTGTACCCACCTTTGAGAATTTTTGTGCTCCAATTCCAATTTTATCAATTTGCTAGACAAATTTTTTTATCACTTTGTTAATATCCTCTAATGTTTGATTTTGAAATGTTTCCTCTTTAGCCTTTCCCTTATCTTGGGTGGGTTGTGTCTCTGGTGCTTTGCCTGCAGTCACTAGATTTGCCTCTATTTCTAGAGCATCAATTTGAATCTGGTCAAGGGTTGTGGATATTCTCTCCCTTAATGTGAATCCAAAGTTTAATTCAAATTTCCCTGCAAAAGTCACTTTGGCACCAGTGGGAGGGGGCTTAATCTCCAGTGGAAGACTGTTGTAAAGCTTGTTGAACCTTCTGATGAAATCAACAATGCTTTCATCAAATTTCCTTTTAATAGAATTGAATTCTATAAATGAATATCCATGATCTCGTTTCTTTCCACATCTCTGGGTGAACTGGCACTCCATTTCTTCCTAGGTAGGGATGGAGTTATTAGCAAGCCCTTTAAACCACTTTCTAGCTTCACCATATAAAGATTGCACAAAAAGTGTTAAGACAACATCCATGTGTTCAACATTAATATTTTCTGCAAAGTTACAAAACACTGCTATATGTTTCTCTGTTGTTTGTTCATCTTCCCCTGAGAAGCGAGGAAGAATTTTTAAGTATTCTTGAGGCATTGGATTTAGTTGTTGAGGTATATAAATAGGTGCATACCTATTCAGCAAGAATGCATGTGCTGCCATGTTTACACCTTAATTTGTTGATCCTTGAGTACCAGCAAATGCTTAACCTACTTGAGAGGTAAATGAAGTATAAAAATGAGGTAATGTAGATATAGGTTCAGTTTGAATAACTTTAGTAGAAATATTTTTAGGTACTGAAAAAGAGAGAGACTCTAAAGACTGTTCTTGAAATTTAGGTTCTTGAAATGGAATGGATAAAAGGTGATTCTTGAATAAAGAAAGGTGATATTTTTGCTAACTTTTTGGGTGAAAGAGGTGAAGAACTGTCGCCAGGTGTAGACAGTGTGGGACTCGGTGTGGATAAAGCTTTTGATTTCCCAACCCTCCTAGAAACTAAGCTCTCAGGGTTTGAAAGAACTTGAGCTTTCTGTTGTGAGGTATATGACCTCATATGAGGCCTTTTTGAAGCCAAAATTGCAATTCTTATTCAATATAGCCAAATTTTTCCTCCTCACTGAACAACCAGAGGAAAATATTTCAAAAACCTAGGGAAAACGTACTTGACTTCGTTCCCTGGAAACGACGCCAATTAATGTTGTCCCTTAAGAAACCAATTTCTACGCTGTGGAGAAATTGTGCTTAAGAAATTAAAATTTTATTATGCATGTCACTTATTTGTATAATGTGTCTTCATTTTGAGGAGTATGAAGAACATGATCTTAAACCCTTAATATAGAGTTGATATGAGAGCCCCAAGATTCCATGTGGTGCTGGATATAAACGTTGTGTGAAGAATACTTTGAGAAGTTAAAAGGTAATATGTTGTGTTTGACAGAAACTATTAACTTTAAATTAGAATAAATAGAGATAAAGAAGTTTTAAACATGGGAGAGCTATTTTAAGGAAATTTAACTTTATTCACAGAAGTAAACAAAGACCTACAACTTCATTACCATATTTAAATAGAGGAAGAGACAAATGACACATATTAGAGAGATTACAAATCATACCCAACACTGTATGGAAAACTCTTGATTCCTTCATTAATCATCGATTTATTAAGTACATAATTTGTAGTCTTCATATTCTCCAAAAATCGGACCCTTATTCTTTGATTTTTCCTCTTTTTATACATCGTAGGACAGTTGGTAACTACAAAAATTGTCAAACTACTTAACTACTTTCTAATTTCCTAAAGTAAAAAGTAATTTTAGAACATTACATTGGAGGGTAAAAGACACCTAATTTTCCTCAGGAAATAAGATAACATAAAATGGAAAGGAATTAAACTATGATTGGTGATTGCTGGTCTCTGTTCGAATCAATAGATTGAGTAGATGGTCCTGCTGGTGCATCTTTTGTCTGCTCTATCATCCACTTGCATTTTCTCCACAATGGTACATGTGACTTTAGTGCTTCTTCGAGTTTGTTGAGTGCCATTCTGCATGCTGTAATCCTACTATAAGTAGGCTTGTCTGTAAACAAAGTCTTCGCCATCCACAGAAGCTTAAAATATTTATTAAGATAATTCACAATAGTTTCTCCCTTCAGTACTATTGGCTTCTCATGGGTGTTGTCAACTTTTCTTTTCGCCTCAACTAGCAAGGTCTCATATGTTTTCCATGGCAGCAAGTTTCCTTGTTTGGCCATGGCATCTGTGAATGATAGTTGTTGACTCGAAATGTTGAACTGGAGGTGAAGTTGCTTGGTACCGAAAGCAAATGACTAATGCAATGGGGTTTTCACTTTCCTTTTATATATGGTGAGAAAAATGGAGGGAAAACTGCAATTAATGTAACAAATTAATGGAGTGGCAGATAAGGTGACAGGATACAGTGGGTGAGCTGGACAGAAATGAATGGGAGTGGCAGATGGCGTCGTAGAGGTGATGTGGAGCAAACAATTTGGGGTGGCCCATTGTAGGAGTAGGGAGTGTATGGGAGTTTGATCGAGGTTCAACCCCCGCAGTGATCATGGGCCGTTAATTTCAGTCAACCATGTTGACGTCAGGGTCAACTATGGGGGTTGGGCTATAAATTATAACTCATGCTTCTTGTTTCCTCGCAGAACACTTTACTTGTCTCCCTCACCGATCTTTGATCGCACTTCGCTGACATGTCCGGGCTTTAACCAATGGATCAGGCCCACTTTCATAACATCTTAAATGCCACCATTAGTGTAACAAATACTCTAAAATTTCTAATGCTCTTTTAATTTTCAAAATTTAATATTCCATTTTTTGAATTTAAAGTAATATAAAAAATGAAAATTTAAATGACAGAGTAGGCTACAAAAGGGTCACATGATATGTTTACCAGTATTCTAGAACCAAACTCAGAGCTACAAGTGGAGCTTGGAAACAATGTTAGGTTTGCAACAGAGTAGATTGGTAGCATCCAGATCTAGTTAGAGTTAGGAGATACAATAGGGGTGACAGATATTTTAAATGTACCATCGTTGACGAAGAATATTTTAATAGTCGAATTCATGGAGGACAAGGGGCAGAAGGTGCACTTTCATGATGGACAAGCACTTGTCAAGTTGAGGGATTCTAGTTTGAGCATAGGATATCTAGTGTGATCATTAGTGCATGATAGTGACAACTTGTGTGAGTTGTGGCATAGGAGGATGGAACATTTGCATCATAAGGCTCTACCTATTTTACAAGAGATTATTACTGGTCTTCTATATTTCAACATGAAGCATTAGGGTGTTTTCAAAGGGTGTGCTTTGGGTAAGTATGCCAAGAAATCCTTCCTAAGAAGGGATTCTAGGTCCAAAGGGTTGTCGGATCTAGTGGATCTAGATGTGTGTGGTCCTTGAGTGGTTAAAACTATTATGTGACCTTTATAGATGATTTTTCTAGGAGGATGTGGATCTACTTCATGAAGACCAAGAATGAGGTCTTTAATAGGTTTTAGGAGTTCAAATATGTTACAGAGAATCATGTAGGGAGGAAGGTCGGTGTCCTTAATTTAGACAATAGGGATGAGTATACCTCTAATGGGTTCAAGGACTTCTACAAATAGATATGTATAAAGAAAAAGTTGATATTTTCTTACAATCAATGACAAAATGGGGTTGTTGAGAGGAAAAATAGGTTATTTTCAAGGCTACCAAGGTCATTATTCATGATCAAGATATCCCTAGGGCATAAGAATGTAACATGATATTCTACTTTTAGAACAAGAGTCCTCACAAAGTCTTGGTGGACAAGACCCTTGAGGAGGTGTTGACAAGAGTGAAACCAAAGGTATGGCATTTCTGCATCTTAAGGTGTTCAATGTATATACATATACCATCTGAGAAGAGGACCAAGTTGGATCCTTAGTATGAAAGGGAACTTTTGTAGGGTACAATGAGGCTTCCAAGGCATATAAGGTGCACATCCCGTCATAGGGGAAGATGGTGGTGACTAAGGATGTAAGGTTTGAGGGACATAAGGCCTTGAGGAAGTCACATGATTCAATACCAATGGTGGTTGTTGCTTGGGAGTGAGAGCTTCCAAAGGTTAAAGAGAGGCCAACAACACAAGCAGTAGGTACTCGACCATTAGATCTAGAGGAGGAGTAGGGCACACCTTCTACTTATGTTACAAGGAATCTAATATGGCCAGAGAAGAATCTTAGGGATGCTTAGGAGCATGTGGAGGCTCCTAGGAGGAGAGGGAAAACTATTGAGATAGTTTCCTAGTTACATGGCACTTATGAGTGAAATCATTGAATTTGAGCCTAGTAGTTATGAAGAGGAAACATATTAGTAGGTTTGAAGAGATACCATGGTTATGGATTATGCCTTCCATCATGAAGAATGATGTGTGGGACATATTTATGATGCTAGAAGGAAAATTGGTGGTTAGTTCCAGGGGGATCTACAAGATCAAACATGTTGTAGATGACAAAATTATAAAGTACAAGGCTAAGTTCAAATGAGAGGGTTCTCCCAAAGGAGTGAATGGACTATGAGGAGAAATTTTCTCTAGTCACTAGGTACACTTCTATCAGGGCCATGATATTTTTATTTCGCTAGAGATGGGGTGGGGATACATTAGATGGATGTGAAGATATGCTTCTTCAATGGGGTTATTGAGGAGGAAGTGTACATCAAGAAACCATGGGGATTTGAGGTGCATGGGATATAATATAATGTATGTAGGTTGAAGAAGGCATTGCATGGTCTTAAACAAACACCTAGAGCACAATACTTGAGGATTGATGGTTATCTACTAGGTATGGACTTCATAAAGAGTGAGGCGGATCCCAACTTGCACTACACACTTGTTGGAGATATCCAATCATTTTAATGTTGTAAGTAAATGACCTCTTTCCTACATAGTCAAAGAAACTCGTAGAGATGTTGATTTGGATCTTAGGGGCTAAGATACGAGAGCCATGAATTCAAATAGAGGAGGAAATTGAACATACAGATCTACCTTGAAAACATTCTTAAAAAACATTGAACATAAAATACATAGTAATTACCTAACAACATATGAAAAGTAGATAATTCTGTATTAAATAGGGAATCCTTTATACTACATTGTAGTGGATGAATATGTCCTTTTACGAGGTGAAGCCCATTCTTTATAGTATTTTTTTGTGCCTTCTTGAGTTACAATACCATGGGCAAATATTATGGGTGGATGAAACTTTATATTTTAATCAATCCTCCCCCATTAGGAAGCAATGGTCCCCATTGCATGAAGTTCTCTCCTAATACACTTTTGTTGAATATGAGCCATGAAGAGAAGGGTTTTGTGTGGTTGACCCATAACCATGATGAATGGAGGTCCAAGGATAGAATTATCTTGTAATGCTTGTGGGCCAATTATGATACTGACATTGTACAACCTAGCAAATGGACTTCGATGGCAAGGGTGTTGTGTGGTTGATACATAACTGTGGGCTTGTGGGTGACCCATAACCATGATGAATGAAGGTACAAGGATAGAGATACCCTATAATTCTTGTGGGTGAAATGTGATATTGATAGTGTATGGCCTAACAAATGGACTTCGAGATAGTTTCCTTGTTGGTATGCCAAGGTATGGTAGAAATCTGGTGGCTTATCTTTGTAAATTTTCACTATCTAATGATATGTTGTAAATAATTCCTCCTAGTACTCAAGTGTCACATTTTTTGTTCCCATTGTTGTGATTTGATGGGAGAATGATTAAAATGAATGCATAATGCTAGTAACTTTTGAGCCTGAAACCCCACAAGCACCATGTACCTTCCGCTTAGAATTTCCATTGACATCATAAACATCTAATGACATCTTGTCAAACTTCCAATCCTTAATTGATGATTTTGTCTTTTATGTAGCAGCGTCAATGGGAAATTGATTCATTGGGTGATCTGATATTCACCCTATGAGTGACATCAGTTAAATATTTATTTAACAAAGGTATTACAGACTCATATGCCGGTGTGTGTTCTGTGTTATTGAAAAAACGGATCGATCAGATTGCCAATACACAGACAATTAAAATGGAAAGACACAGAGAAATACAGTAAGCAAAAATAAAGACACAAGAATTTTAATAAGGATTTCACCCTGTTCTCTTGGGCTACATCTCTGGTCCAGCTTTCAGTGGTGGCCTTGTTTTATTATGCCCTTAAGTAGAGAATTACAATACAGGGACTCAATGTGAGTTCTCTTGAAGCAGGTTTTTCTTTGCAGGGTGGTTCTTGGATTCCCCAAGCCACTGGAGTACACAAACTCTTCTTCTTCCTACCATCTCTGTGACCTTCTGGTCTATAGTGGCAAGAGCCCAAAATAGTGCTCATCCCGGACAAATTCCTCTATGGGATGGCTTGAATCTCTCAAGCTCTGGTGCTCGACACTGCCGCTGGTCAGCTCGGCCCTCTGTTTCTTCCCGCTGTTGCTTTACTGCCTTCTTCTCTGATGTCTGTCTCTTAGTGTTCAACTCTGTATTCTGTTTCGTTGTTCATGGATTTTAGCCATTCGAACTCATGCCCGTTCGGTTCCTCTTCCGCCTATGTCGATTCACCTTCTGCAGCTGTGCTTGAAGTTCCCTATTCTGTTTTAGCATGAACACTCGGGAAGTGGCCACGTATCCTCCTCTAAATAGCGCCAACCTGCTTCGTCAGTTCATTTCTTCAGTTTCATCGTGGATGAAGTCTTTCTTCCACCGTGGCAATCAAACAGATTCCAAATCCTTCTAAAACACGGTGTATTCCTTCGTTGATTCCGCTTCCTCCATCCGGTTGGATCTTAGCTGTCTGATCTGGGACCTCCAGATCTGACGCCATTTGCACGTCCTGCGGTGTTGACCTGCTCGACTGATAACGCGCGATCAACAACGATTTTCTCTCTCCTCCGCCGCCATGCATCAATCATTGAGTGGGATCGCTCCGCTTTCTCTAAAATCGTTTACTATTTGAGGGCGCTCCGATCAATACTGCTGGTTTCTAGAGTGCAGGCCCCACCTTTTTCCTTTTAGCGCTTTTTCCTTTTCGCCCATGGTTCTCCGGTTCGCCATGCGTCTGAGTGCTTAAGGCTTCCTCCGTTTCAACCCTATTCCCCATTTGAAGCGCTAATTGCGCATCAAAATCCACCTCTGTTTCCTGATCCGGGGCTCCCAGGGGCTAATTTTGCTTCCCGTGCAGTCTCCATGGGCCTCGGTCAGCGCGCTTTGGCCGAGGTCCTCGTTGTTCCATGTTGGATGCCATTGCCACTAGTTCAGGGTGTTTTTGATCGCTGTTTTGGATTTCCTTAGAGATTTTCTCTGACCTGATACAGTCATGGTTCTTGACAATATTTTATGGATCCAATTCGGATCATTGGGAATGCATCCTTTACCTTCAAGTAGTTATACATTACCACACCCAAAAGAGAATATCATATCCAATGATGTTGAGGCTTACAATTGTCAACTTCAGGAATACTACTATTGAAAGAGAAATTAATATCTAATCCTTTAGAACACCAACTAGTATAATAGTGACTGCTCTAGTTCTACCAATTCTAAGAAAAATGGAGAATTGTAGTGTTAATTCACAAAGAGTGTTTGAGAAAAAAATCCAAAAATCGAACTACAACTATTGAACCTCCATTTCTAGTTTCTCCAACAAATACCGAGGGACAAAAAGAAATAGGAAACTGAAAGGATCTATGTAATACAAACAGGTGATTGGATTTAAGCTTTACCCCTTTTTTGAAGGAGGAATTGAGTTAAAGCCAATTGAAGGGATTCAACAAAAATGCATGTAACTTGGTAAATTGTTCCAACAATGTTGAAATGAAAAACAAATCCAATACTAACTACTAGCAAGTTGAGGAATAAATCACATCCCAAATTGTCATAACCAAATATAACAATCATCAGGAAAGTTGCAATTTGAATCTAGGCTTTTAGCATTTGAATGAAGGCCGTTGAAATATGAAGATATGCACTATTTCCAAACCAGAGACTTGATGCAAAGAAAGCGATTATTGGAACAACACAAGTTGCATATATTTCAAATGTCATCTTGACAACAATAACACACCCATCCTCAAGAACAACTTTGTTAATAGTCCCAAAGCTTCCATTCCCCAATATCCCAGCTAATGTCGTCAATGGATCCTCCAACTCAAACTGCTTTTTCCTATCAAAGAACACAAGCTTACTCCTCTCCATCTCTGACATATGGAATCCACCAGAGTAATCCATCTTCTCATAGGTCGATTTTCCATCAACCTTGTCCTCCTCGACATATTTTTTCCAGTAGTACACTAGAAAAACAAGTGTTATCAAAATTAGAAAGGAAGAATGCATAAACATAATGGAAATGATGACCCCCGTATTGAGATTCACGATTTTGGATCTTGTTTCCATGGGAGAACTCGATCCTAGGTTAGAGTTGGAATTCGATAGCACCACCACAACCATTGGTGGTGGAATGGTATAGGCCAGAAAAAGACTTCATTAACATAGCACAACATTACTGGCAAAGGCCGACGCTGGGAAATTCTCTAGAGGTTGGCAGGGGACTTCACCAAAAATTTCATTATTGGAAAAATTTAAGTCATGCAAGAAGCTGAGATATAGAAATGACCCTAACAAAATTTTATTCTCCAGGAATAGAGTTACGATCTACATGAGGTTTTATATCCTTGGTGGAATTGATCTCCATATATTATTATCATAAGTGTTGAGCCGCGTGAGGCACTTGAGTCGAGCGAGCTCACCAGGAATGAAACTTGAGAAGTCTTTGGAAGGCAAGTAGAGAAATTTGAGATTGAATTAATTTGACAATGGATCCAAGATAGCGTTAAAATGATTTCCCTGAAGATCAAGAACTTGAAGTCGGTTCCTCCTCTGAAATTAGAGGTGTCTCACAATTTCTGAAAGTTGGGAGAACAAGAATATCTGGGTTTTAGATTCACCATGTAAAGAAATTTGAAGCAAAATTTTGAACTTCGTTTAAGGAAATCCCAATCTGGATCTTCTCTAGGAAACTCATAAGATAAGTGAAGGAATCGATTGGAAGAACCCTCAATTAATTCATTAGGCTCCATTCTAAGATGATTGATTTTTTTAAAAACATCTTGGTAATCATACCTAACAAAAGCTTGATGAAGCTCCTTGAGGAATTGATCAAAAGAATGGATGGAAGTAGATGGTGAGGTATGGCACCACCGATTGGCACGACCTTCAAGGGTGAGGAAGAAAAGAACACAAGAAAAATCTACATCAACAATTTCATAATATTCACAAAATTTAAGAAAATCAGAGATGTGCTCAGCTATGGATGTTCCATCCTCACCATCAAAATTTGATTAGGACAAGTCATAAAGAGGCTCATCAGGGATTAAAAATTGACAAATGAATAAATTAGAGAAACACCTCGGGAGTATGATTTGAGGATTAGCCATTACATATAACTTATTCAACACAAACTCAAAGGGTACACCTTGTCATCTGGCCCTCCTTCTAGTGTCATAATGTTGATGGTCTTGGATACTATCAACATAAAAGGGGTCTCCCCGAGGTGAAGTCCTAATTAGACCTCACACCATTTGGATTAGGAGCTCCATCTGGAGTATTGGCCTGACCAACACAAAGGTTTGTCTTGGTTTCAATGAATAACATAAGAGATTACATATATAAACCTTGAATAAGAAAGTACGCTAACATTGTGAAACACTTTTTGCAATGTGTAAAAGGAGACCTTCATGAGGGGGAAACAAAAAGCAAGCCTCTAGAAAGAAGTTTTAGTACTAACCTTAGAGAGACACATGAACAAAGAGAGATTCGTTAGTTATATAGTTAAGTAGTTCACATAGACATAACGATCATTAAACCACATACAACACACCTTCAACAAGATAAGTACTGAGGCCACCAAAATAGTTCGATGTCCTTAATACATATGAATGAAACATATATAGCAAACATCCAAAGAATAATCCTAAGAAATTCATAATACATGCATGAAAATGTCTTGGCTCATCGAGCCTCAATTATAAGGTGAAAGATCCAAGTACATTGTTACAATAGTGAGACATAGTTCCAATAGTGGAACATTAAGTGACTTCTTGCTTATCCAAAGAATAGTTTTCTCTTCTATGCTAAGTAGAGAAGCCTAGACTAGCTCTCTAAATCTTAAGCCTCCAAAATCCCCCTCCTTGAGTTATGAGGTTCCTTTTATATTAATAGGAATGACCTTTCATATCCTCATGACTCTTGGACGATCCTAATTACTCTTGGACTTCCCTTATGTCCTTTGGACTTCTAAACAACTCTTGGACTTATAAATGACCTTTGGACTTCTCTACATGACTTTTGGACTTCTCCTAAAGACATTTTGTCCATATATGGCTAAGTGACTTTTCATATTCCACATATGACTCTTGAACTTCCACAGATTACATTTTTTCCTTTTCTTTAAAAATAAATCATTACATTCCACATGATGATGTGCAATGAATCATGGACACATATTGACTATTATGATGACACTCATATAAATTACAGGCTGATAATGATGACATGAACTTCATGATGAGGTGGCAATGCCAAGTTGTCTTCCTTGCTGCTGCATCTTGAATTCTTGATGATAGACACGATATATGATTTATCTTCATGAAAGAAACATTTTTTTTCTCATATCCTCCCTCCAAAAGTTCTTTGATCATATCAAAATCTTCTGAGTCATCATACAATGTCTTATTTCCGTCTCGGTCCATGATCTACTTCATGATAACTCTCTTAGTGCTTATTTTTTTGCAGGTGTTTCTTCACGATTTCTCCTTACTATATACTCTTGTGTATCACATTTTCATGCTTGGAAGGTGCTTCTACCAATGCAAATAATTCATGATGGGGAAAGATCAGTCTAAAAACATCTATTCTATCTCCTAGCTCATGGAGTGATCTACTTATGATAGGCCTATGAAAGAGTTAGAAGGAGAAGGCTTGATTAAGAGGGCACAATAAAACTTGTCAATGGCTTAGGAGGGATCCAATGTTCATTTATACTATTCCATGCACTATGAGGAAGAGCTCTCCTTGGTACAACGCAGTGGGGGAAGTTGAAAGGACAAGGTTGAAAGGTTCATGCTTAGGGGTTGCGCCATGCACTCTAAAGAAAGAGAGGGAAGCCTAAAAGAAACATTTGACCAGTCAAGGGTGAGGGGAGGCATCCATCAGCCTTCCCTACTATGCCATGCACTCGAAGGAAAGGTTAAAGGAAAGATTAGGGCTCATGAGCATATTGTGAAGGAGGGAAGGAGGGAAGGAGGGAAGGTGAAAGGTTTGACCTTCAGGAATATGCTATGCGCTCAAAGGAAATGGAAACTTTAAGGAGGGCGTAGTTTGAATGGTCAAAGGTGGGGAGGAGACTTCCTTTAGCCTTACCTACTACACCATGTGATATAGAGGAAGATGTTAATCCAAACTTGGGTGCAAAGCACATTGGGGAAGGGAGAAGGCTAAGGCTTCAACCTTTAGGAGTGCGGCATGCGCTCAAAAGATAAGGAGGTTTGAGATAAAGCACACTTTCTTCAACAAGGGGTCATTGTTTCTTTTTAATGCACTTTTGATCCTATGCTAGCATATTTTGACCCAACAGTTGATGCCTCATCATTTGTAGTGCACTTTTCATTGAAGGAAGCCATAGGGATGAAGCCTCTTAACCTAGGAGATAAGAGGACCTTTACATTGCATGTTTTCCTCTGAAAAATGGGTGAAAATGGTCCATGATGCTAGCTAGGAGTGCTCTATGTGTCATGTTAGGCAGAGGTGATAAAAACTTGGTGTAGTGGGTGAATATGAAGAAGGAGGATCAAGTGACTACACTTGGGAAGATCATAATGTGTAGCAGATTTGGGATGATCTTGAGAAGGACTTAGTGAACTAATATTTGGGAGTATGATTGCATCATTGAGGGCCCTAGATAGGTTGAAATTCACAATTGAAAATACGGCTAAAGGATTGACAACTTGCATTGGGCTAAAGGACCAAGAAGGGCTATGAAATGGATAAGTGTGGGATCGCGAGAGTAAAAGAGGGAAATGCATCTAAACATGACTTAAACTTGGATCACACATGTAAAATTGTTAGGTCCCTATACTACTAGTGTAACCCCTTATTATTATTAGTGCAACCCCCTTATTATATTTTTGTACCCATATAGTCCTCATATTGTTATTACTGTGCCCCATAGAAACCCACTACAGTTATTGTTGTGCCTTTACATTGTTATTTTTATATCGACTTTGATTATATTATGACCCCATAGACTCATATATATAGAAAGGAGGTATTGTCATTTGTATCATCCAAGAATTGTCCATTTGTGTAATGTAAAGGAGGTTGCCCCCTTAAAGGGGTTTATCTATCTTTTCTATCTTTTTGTGAGCTGATTTCATAACATTTGGTATTAGAGCTTTGGATTCTAGGGTTTTGCTGCTCCAAACAGGTCATCATGGCATTTTTGCTATAACTTTTTTTTTTTTGCGATGTTTCAGAAGCTAAAACAAAAACCAATGTGAGACAAAGTTGTGCTGAATCGCAGGTCCAAATTTCAGATCTTGTCTCGCTATATTTTTGGATATATGATCTGAGGAAGTTATGGTTGTTGCAAGCTCTAGAATTCCATCTCAAATAGGTCATCATGGCATTTTAGCTATACATTTTTCGCTACGAATTTTCAGAAGCTAAAACAAAAACCCATTTGAGAATAAATCATTGTAAACCTTGGTCATGAATTTCATATCTTGTGTTGCTATATTTTCAGAGATATGATTTGAGTAAATTAGGGTTTTTGCAAACTCTCGAATTACATTCCAAATAGGTGACCTTGGGAACATAGTCATAACTTTCTCTACGAGCGTTAGATTGAAATTTCGTAAGAATTTACAAAAATAGGATGAGCTATAGTTTTCTTTATATTGGTTTCAGGTCCTAAGGTTGAAACATTGACACGTGGAACTTCATACAATTTCGCTCTACTGAACCAGTATATAATCAAGTCATCGTGGGAGATTTGACATAACTCTTCCTTGCAGAATCCAATCTTGATCAGACTTGCAGAGTTAGAAAGAGGACTCAGAGGGCTACTTCAGGATGTAATTTTAGAATTTTGAGATTTGAAAGTACAGAGTTATAGTCGTTTCAATATCGAACTCCTAAAATCAAGAAAAGGCGATATGAGGAAGTTTGATGGAAATGATCCATTAAATTGGATACTACAGATGGAGGAATGTTTTGATCTACATGAGGTGCAACTATTACAAAAGGTATGTGTTGCATCTTCATATTTAGAACCAGATTAATTTTTATGGTATAAAGGGATTTTTTCTCGTAAACCAATTGTTATGTGGTCAATTTTCACGGAGGAAATGATAGCACATTATGAGGATACAAAGAGAAACACCTTCTTTAGCCAATTGATAAATCTCAAACAAAAGTGTTCAATGGAAGAGAACATTAAGGACTTAAAAAAATTGAATATAACGGAAAATGATATTCCAGAAAAGCAGAGGATTGATGTCTCGATAGGGACTTTAAAGGATAACATTCAACATGAGGTTCATCTTTGGGAACTTGATTCATTGGAGACGGAATTCAGGTTGACAAGAAAAGTGGAAGAAAAATTAAGGAAACAAGGAAGTCTACCCCTCACAACTACATATATGGAAGTGTTGTTTCTCCTAGCCTTCCACAACCTACAAGGTTGACACCACAACAAGTGGAAGAAAAAAGAGTAAAAGGGCTTTGTTACAATTGTGATAACAAATACATTAAAAGTCATACGTGTGCTGAGAAGAAATTATTTTACATTGATTGTGAAGAGGAGGAAGAAAAGGACCAAGAAACATCAAAAGAAGAGGATATACACCTGGAACCAACCCTAGAGAAAGAACAAATTAATCCGACTATATCTTGCACTGCATTGGCAGGAATTACCACTCCTCAAACTCTCAAGATACAAGGACATATCAAGAAGAAGAAGGTTGAAGCAGTGAAATATCAAGAAGAAAAGGATCAAGAAACGTCAAAAGAAAAGGATACTCACCAGGAACCAACCCCAGAGAAAGAAGAAACGAATCTGACCATATATTGTAATGCATTGGCTAGAATTACCACTCCTCAAACTCTCAATATAGAAGGGCATATCAAGAAGAAAGAGGTAATAGTGTTGATTGATTCGAGTTGTACCCATAATTTTATTGATTGTAAGATACCCAAGGAATTAAATTGCCTCCTATATCTAGCACCAAAGTGTCAAGTGATGGTTGCAAATGGAGGAACCATAAATTGCTCTGGAAAGTGCCATAATATCAAGTTATCTATGGGAGAATATGTATTGAATAGCCCAATGTTTTCCATTCCAATGGGTGGTGCTGATGTTGTACTAGGAGTCCAATGGTTACAATTCTTGGGTACAATAGCTTTTAATTTTCAAGAACTCTTCATGAAATTTTCTTTGGAAGGAAAGGAAGTTGAATTAAGGGGTATCACAGGGAAACCGAGAAACATAATCAGCTCTAACGGAATGACAAAGCTTCTAAAGAAAGAACAAAGAGGCGTAATTGTGTAATTATGTTCACTAGAGGTTCCCACATTGAAATCATATATTTTTCCATATCTCCAAAAAGTATTGGCAAATCATTCCAAGGTATTTGAGACTCCCAAAGGCCTCCCATCTATTCGTGATCATGATCTCGCTATTCATTTGATTCCAGGAAGTGTTCATCCAAACATCAGGCCTTACAGATATCCATATGCCCAAAGGAGTGAAATTGAATGTATGGTTGCAGAAATGCTAGAGGTTGGTATAATTATCCAACCAAATTTGATAAACGAAGCAAGGGATGAATGGAAGAATGACGAAGCAGGGTGAGAACTCATTCAAAAGTTGGAGAAGACCCTAGTTCAAACAATACTGCCAGAACTTGAAAATGAAGGAAAAACAATATTGGAACTTGAAGCAGTCACAGAACCGAGAAATTGACAGCTACGAAATCGACTGATTTCAGAGTACCTCATCTAGTGGAAGAACTTACCTGCTAAAGATTCCACATGGAAGGATGATAATTTTATACAGAACCATCTAGGACTACTCAAGCATTGAGGACAACATTTTTTGAAGGAGAGGGGCATGTTAGGTCCCTATACTACTAGTGTAACCCCTTATTGTTATTAGTGCAACACCCTTATTATATTGTTGTACCCATATAGTCCCCATATTATTATTACACTGCCCCATAGAAGCCCACTATTGTTATTGTTGTGCCTTTACATTATTATTTTTATGTTGGCTCTGATTATATTATGACCCCATAGATTCCTATATATAGAAAGGAGGTCTTGTCATTTGTATCATCCAAGAATTGTTCATTTGTGTAATGTAAAGGAGGCCGCCCCCTCGAAGAGGCTTATCTTGAAGGGGTTTATATATATTTTCTATCTTTCTGTGAGTTGGTTTCATAACAAAAACCATAAATATGAGTCGAAATAATACATAAGACTCATGAATAACAGTCACGTCGAAATGAAAACAAAGTGACACCTTCTAATTGAAACGACACATTACGACACTTAGAACACAAGTTACAACAACTATGACCACTGTGATCAAAAGGTGCCCTAAGCTATATGATGGTGTTTAACACATATTATAATGATATGTAAGACCATCTAATGTAGAAGAGTGCGCTAAAACTAACTTTCGTAATGTGACTTCATTGACCATTTCCTCATGTCGCTTTAGGAAGGTGACTTCATATTTGGGAAAGAGCGCTAATTTCTCCCACAGCTCTAATACCCTCATAAAATCTTCAAATTTAATGTGAGTTGTTTCAAAATTCTCTTTCTAATCCTTTTTCTCTTCTTGCTGCTCTATCTCAACTGTTGGTTTTTGTGTAACGACAACATCATCGATAGGTTCTTGTGGTACAATAATATTTTTATTTTTATTCTGCTCTGTTTCAACTACTGGTTCTTGTGTAACAACAACATCATAAACATGTTCTTGTGGATTAACAAAGTTTTTTTCTTCTTCCCTCTCTGCTTCGATTGTTGGTTCTTGTGTAACAATAATGTCATTAACAGGTTCTTGTGGAATATCAGGTTGATTGTTCCCCCACTTGTACTCCAACTGAAAAAGTAACAATCTCCATGATTTTAGCCTCCTAAAGGATTTGTTGGCAACCCTTACAAAGTTTTTTTGAGACAATAAATGATGCCATTTCTACAACATCTGCCAACATATCCAATCTAGTTTCATTCTTAAAATGAAGTTGTTCTTTAACCAAGGAAAGTTGTTTCTTTAACTCCTCATTTCCTTTCTCATATTTTCAATTTGAACGAGAGGGTCAAATTTCATCTTACTTGGTGAAGTAACAACCCCTTGTTCTTCTATTTGATCTTTTGTTACTAGTCCTTTTGTCTCCTGTTGTTTCTCTGGTTCTTGTTTAGGCTCCAATGTAACAGTAGGGATTTCAAATGTAGAGGGGCTTTCCTCTGCAAAATTCTCCTACTTTTCTTTCTATTGTTTCTCCTCAAACCCATCAGGTCCAACTGTATCAACTTATTCCCCTCAGCTGTAGTAGTATGTTTTTGAGTATCTTCTAGTATAACAACTACATGCACCCTTTTGCTAAGGGTTCTTCCACCAATTGGAATTTTCACTTTCCTTTTTTGCACTATTACCTTCATTCATACTCTCGGCATGGCCCCTTCAGGTGTATTCACTTCCTCAACTCCGTTTTCAGGCATTATTGTGGTTCCAACAATTTCTTCCTCCAACACTTCCTCTACAAACAAGAACTTGTCTAGTATTTCCTTTTATGAGTCACTAGACACCACTACAGGCTTTTCTGTCCACGTCCCCTTTCCTCATGAGGATGCACTAGGGGCCGTTCTAATGGAACTTAACCTCTTAAGGTTTTCTCAACCAATCATAGAAGGTGTATCTACCCTACTTCGCTTAGAGCTTGCAGTTGTCTCTCTCTTGGAAGATGTAGTAGTTTCAACAACAAGTGTTGTTTCAGCGTTGGGTGCTACTTCAATTCTTGGTGTTGTTTTAGTGCTAGGGTTTGCTTCAGCACTGGATGCTACTTCAATACTCTCTTCATGCTCCTCATTTGCACCAGCACAAGGTCTCAATATCAAGCATGCCACGAGCTCCCTTGTCTCTGTAATGAATGCATAATGATTAATTTAATGAGAACATGGTTAGTGACATAAGTTTCTAGATGTTTTTCCCCTTTCACATCTTCTGCCATGTGCTGTAATGACTTCAATAAGTAGTATGGTAAATTAATCAACTGCCCTATCCTTGGGTGAGCCAACAATTGAAAGTAATAATTGAAAATAAGCCCAAAACGACCCTCACAGGTAACGGATTTTTGGACGAAGGGGGATACATCTTCCCAAGGGTGAGGAAGAGATGTTATATCAAAATCCCTATGCTTGGGCATTAATTATTCTTCCTCTTATAAGAATTTGGCCTTAGCTTTAGGACTAGCCACTTTCTTTGAGAACCACCATTTTCCTGTCTTAGGCACCCCTGTCACTTTTGCAATAACTTCTTCTGTAAAAAAAAATCTAACATCCCTGGCCATATGGTGTTGTTCAACTAAGGCTTGGGAAAATTCTAAAGTGAGCAATTCACTAAAACAATGTAATTTTTCAAAATAACTCAACCATCCAGCCCTTTGAAAAATTTCCAATGCTTCTGGATGTTGTAACAACACATTAATAGAATCAGGTTCGTGTCCGACTGCTACTCCACCCATAGCTGCTCACAAGCAAACTACTGATCAATGCTAGGAACCTGGTACAGAGATTCTTCAACACACACAAATTCTTTCTCATGGGAGAATGTCAAGGTGTTGGAATTACCGACGGTTACTCATCCTTAGGCCTTATAGGCAAACACAAATATTTATAAATGGTAAATACAAATATTGATATGTTTAAGCAGATTGGCCTACCTACTCACTTATGTATTTACTTAAGTGATGATATAAATTTAGAACTTTTAAATCAAAAGGAGTTCCCGAACGATTGCACTGATCTTGAGATGTAATAACACGAATAATAAAGAAAAAAAGTAATAATGATGGATTATTGTTACTAACGATGGAGGTTATATCAATTTATTTGTAAAATGTAATGGTGTCAGAATGGTCTAATCATGCAATATTTTTTTTCTAAATTAGACTAATTCTATTAATGTAATAAAAGTAGTACAAGGAGGCACCGGCCTCTGCAGAGCAAGCCCCAAATTATGCTATGTTTAACAACAAAAGACTGGAAAGAGACTGCGCACTGGGGAAACCAGTCCAAAACTATAAGAGTTTGCTGCCCACCAGGGGTAACAACCTGTAGTGCCAGAGTGGAACAATTTTTTGAACAATCATCAAAATTAACAACATTGAATAAAAAAAAAAACCCCAGAATAGACCCATAGTATTGGCAGCTGGGAACCTAGAACCTGAAAACGTTGACCAGCTAGGTGTTGTTAGGAGGAGGAGGTTCTTCCACTATTAGACACCTGTACGCTTCCATGTCATCTTCTGCATCCTGTTTATCTCTCGGAGTTTCTTCCATGTTCTTGAAGCGGCCTGGATTGGTGCGTCCCTGAGCTGCTTTTGTGTGTCCCTGAGTTGCTTCGTTGCTTCTGTGCATCCCTAAGCTACTTCTAGTGGCTTTTCTCTCGCTGGTGGGGTTCTGCGCCTGAGTATTGTGGGTTGGGTCTTCAAAGTTTTATGGCTCCTCTCTAAATGCCACCGAGATAGTCGTTGTTATGCAAGGACATTCTAGCATGCAGTGAAATTGAAATTGTGCAGAATGACTAAGCTACAAAGATGATACCGAGGCAGCAGGAGGCTAGGGAGCAGTGTTAACAGGTCGAGGACCTGCAGTCTGAGCCCACCCCCAGAGAGTGGGCGATCTTCCTTTGTTACTGCCCCTCCTATAGTGCATTCGATGATGTAGACAAGGCATGCTCACCTGAGCAAAATTGAGCAGACGAGGACGAGAAGGAGCAGTGCCAAAGAATGAGTGGTCAATGAGAATAAAAGGACCTGTAATCAGTAGTTCAGAGCAAAGATTCAAGACCGAAGAACCAGTCTGTAGGCAACATAGAATACTCTACGAGAAATGTGCACTATCCATCATCTCAATGCAGCACAGAACTTGGTAGCGTCTCCCCGTTGTCGTGCGCGAGCTCGGCTCTACAGTAACAGGGAGAGAATTGCAGTTCAGAGGAGGCAGAGCGAGGGGAAGAGGACCTGAAGAGGCCATCTTAAAGACCAAATTGATGAAGCCTCGACCCGCTCAGTTCATTAATGTGCCATTAATATTGGTGGTGGCTTTCTGTATATGCTTCTGAGTGGAAGCATGGGTGGCCAGGTGGCCTCGCCACTTGCCAACCCAAGGTCACTGCATAGTACATTCATGCCCAAACACCCGCATCCGGGAGTCTAATCATGTAGCATTATGGCAAGGTGAGGTATGTATTAATTGGATGAATAATTGGATTTCCTAGATCCGATCTGATTAGGAAAGGCAACACATGCTTAAGCAATTGTCTGCGTAATAACAAAAAATACTGGAACCTTAATTAATCTAAATCAATAAAGGAACTGAAATGTACTCATGTAATAGCAAGCTTCGACAGACCATCCAAATCTAAAATAACCTAGCCATTAACCATTAAACTACTTAACCTGTAAGCACCAAATCCATTATCTCTTGACCTTTAATCCCTTAATCCCGAATCCCTAATCCCTTAACCTTTAATCCTTGTACCCTAAATCCCTAAATCCCACAATCCTTAAAGCCCTTATCCACTTAACCCCCAAAACTCAATTAATTAACTGTTTAGGCACATCCAACGCTAATTTCAGGGCTAAAAAGGGAGCTAACCAAGGAGGTAATGTAGATGCCAAAAAAGGAGCTAAACCTAGCGCTATCACTTGTGCTATTTCTGGGGAAATTGATGGTGCTATTTCCAACACTACTTATGATGCTACTTCTGACGCCAATTTCCAACCACATCTACAATGCTATTATTTCTTGAAATAATGCCTAAATGTTTTGGCCAATGAAAGTAACATAAAAAATGTGCCATCCCAACAAATAGGGTCTACTTTTTCAAAAAAATGGAGAAAAATACACTAAAAGAGTCCTTGGAAGCAAAAAAAGGAGCAAAAAATGGAGCTAATCACAAGGATTTGTTGTAGTGAGAGCTAAGATGGATCTCGGCTTGTTTAATTAACAACATAATTATGAAACTTAACATAAATTCTATTAAATTGTGTTTACTTGCAAATATATGATGATTTGCTATCTAAGTTATTATTACTTTGGAATATATAAATTTCATTATTGTTTTTTTTTTAATTTTTTTTTTTTAATTAAGTGGAAATACCTTAAGTATCAACTAGAAATTTGAGACCCAAAACATTGATTTAAAATATAAAAGAAAATTCTATAAAATTTATAATAATTTTTGCTTTTATCAATTAAATTATTTATATTAAAAATTGAATTCATGACTGTGAATTCTTTGTGTGTTCTATACTTTACTTTTACTTGCAATGATATTAATAAAATTTTACTTATAATGACATCAATTTATTGTCTGTATTAATTTTGAACATTTACAGTTTATTATATCTTTTTTTGGAAATTTAATATAAATTCTACTAAATCATGTTTAGATAGGAATACACGATGATGACTTGCTATTTAGGTTATTGTCACTTTGAAATATATACCTTTTTATTATGTTTTTTTTAAAGTGGAATTACAAATTCTTACTACAAGGTAAAAATATAGATTCTACCCTTTAAGTGGAATTACAAATTCTTACTACAAGGTAAAAATATAGATTCTACCCATGTAAATTTTACTAATTCACTTGTATTTACCAACATATCGCTATTTTAGTTATCATTCTTACTTTTGAATACATGAATTCCATCATATATTTTTGTTTATGGCTTCAAACAATTGAAATATAATCACTTACTCAAGAAATGTATCCAACCCTAAAGATGTCTCAAGAGGTTAGGATATATCCAAAAGTAAAACCATGATCTAGTACCATAGTTTAGTAATACCACATGTCTTAAATATATTACTCATATTCATATACATAAACCTTATCATCCTAATATTTACATCATATTATCGTTTCTCCTTTTAAATGGTAATTAATGCTAATCTAAATTTCTCTTTATAAAATAATTTAAATATTTTTAGTTCTCTCTGTATAATTGTGAACCCTCATTTCAACGTTTTGTCCATAAACAAATCATAAGCGATGATTTGAGATCTCAAGTCTCTATTCATTACTAAAATAGATTGTCACAGGTTTACTTGTGAATATATGATGGCTTGCTATTTAAGTTAAGGTTACTTTGGAATATATAAAGTTCATTATTTTTTTTTAATGGAAGTTAAATAGAAATACAAATTCTTTCTCCAAGGTAAAAATACAAATTCTATCCATGTAAATTTTACTAATTCATTTATGTTTACCAATATACGAACATTTTATTTATCATTCATACTTTTGAATACATGAAGTCCATTATATATTTTTCCTACTACTTGTATCCAACCTTAAAAATGTCTTTAGAGGTTAAGATACATACAGAGGTAAAACCATGGGGAATACCATGGCTCACTAATACTATATGTTTAAAATCAATAACTCATGTTCATATACAAAAGCCCTATAAACCTACTATTTACATCATATTATTATTAATAAATAAATTAAAATGATGAATATTTATATAATGATCATTGTTTCTTCTTTTAAATGTTAATATAAATTTCTCTTTATAAAATAAATTAAATAATTTTCTCTCTTGGTACAAGTGTGAAACACTCCATTCAACATTTTGTCCATAAACAAATCATAAGGCATTTTTTTTTCCATAAACAAATCATTAGCTTGTGAATTGAGATCTCTAGTTCATTCTCTTAGGACATTACCACTAAAATAGTTTCTCACACATTTTCTTGCAAATATATAATGACTTGCTATCTAGGTTATTGTTACTTTGGAATATATAATGTTCTTTATAGTTTTTTTTTTCATTATTATTTATAATTAAGCGGAAATATAAATTCTTTCTTCTACCTAAACAAATTCTATTTATATAAAATTTATTAGTTCATTTTCATTTACCAATATATGGATATTTTATTTATTATTTATACTTTTGAATACATGAATTCCATTATATATTTTCTTTCTTATTACATCATAATATTATTAATACTTAAATTAAAATTTTAAACATTTACATAATGATCATTGTTTCTCCTTTTAAATGTTAATTAATGCTAATTTAAAATTTTCTTTATTAAATAATCTAAACAATTTTTTGTCTCTCTGTAGAGAAACTCTCATTTCAACATTTTGTCCTGAAAACGAATCATAAGCCTATGATTTGAGATGTCGAATTCACTTTCTCTAGACATTAAAACTGAAACATGTTGTGAGTGGGTAGATACTTATAGATTTATTTTGTTTTGTGGTGAAGAAAGTATCTCCATATAAAAGATTAAAACCCCATTTAAAAAGGAGCAACTCCAAACAATTACTGCAAGACTATGAGAATGAAAACTCGAAGAGTCACATCATAACATGGGATAAATGACATAAATAAAACGGTTAAAAAAATTACAGGAATAAACACACACTATGCCAAATAGAAAGCACTAAATAAACATAAATACAAATTACAATTCTTTGTTAATGCTTCAAGCAATTTTGGGTTCTTATTTTTTGTCGATCTAAAAATTTCAATTATATTATCATGAAAATATGTTTTACAAAATGATTCTCAACGGCTAGGAGAGCCAGAGTATGTAAAAGATATGCCCATAGAACTGTTATTTCCGCTACGCTGAGAAGCCTTACATACTAAAATGGTGATAAAAAAGACAGAATTGAATTCTGAACATTATTTCATGGAGGTGGTTGTGGAGGGGGTGAAGGAGGCACTACAACCAAGTCTGGTCTCTCATGCATGTAAAAGTTTATGTGCTCAACTCTGGCCTTCAATGCAAGCACATGTTCGTTCATTCGCCAGTGGCTTTGGTAGATGTTGGCCAGCTACTGTAAGATCTCACTTTGACTAAATTGGATATCTTCCATATAGGCGATGAACTCATTCCTGTCCTCGTATCGATGCTCCTAGAGGATGTCCAAGTTGTCCTGGATGCTTCTCAGCTATTTCATGATTGAGTCCATAATGGTTGCCATGACCATGCAACCAAGGGAGCGACCTTGTTCTTGGGCAAATTCTCATGCTCGTTCCACACTCTCAGAATCCGTTGACAATGGACTATGGTTGCCTGCATGGTGTCCAACATGCCTCTGCTGCCCTCCATCTCTACGAGGTCAGCGTCATTGGTGAAGCATGATGGGAGGCGTGCTAAGATCTTGTACCCAAAACACAAATATTACCACCGACTCCACGAGTTCACCACCCCACAACCACAAAAAAACTCCCGAGCTAAACAACAAGGTGAGGGTGGACACACTACCTGGCTGCAAACCCTACAGAACCCCGTGTTGCCCACAGACTTGATTTTTCCAAAAATGATTATCCCAAACACTACAACCGAAAATGGAAGGAGACTTCCAAACCCAACCCTCCCGGACTTAGACAAACTTCACAAGATTACTATATACAACGAGAAGGGTATAAGTCTCAGACACAACTCTCTTAGGGCTCAGACCAACAGAGCGTTATGCATAAGGAACACTATACACCCAAGCGAAGATAAGATACCAAGCCCCCACGACACTGAGAAACTGCTGCCTGAGAAGCACCCCACACACCGCTATGCCCCTAAACTAACAAGACTAGAGAAAGATACAATAACATGCCCAACCCACCCAATTGGATGTTATACATTAACCCAAAACCTCGACCCTGAAAGGACAACAAAATGCCACCAGAAGCATTCCATGTTCAGTGAGAAAGTTTCACAATTAAACCATAACCAAAAGCCTGAAAGTACCTAAAAACCCTAGTGCACCAATCTGACAAATAAGATCCTTCCCAGGCTGGAGCCAAAGGTTCCGCTAACATACTCACGTCTGGTAAGAAGGGTTGTAAAACTGGCAATTTGCTCTCTAGGATCCAAAATAAACACTCGTTACCTAGCCAAGACGATACCACTTTCATGCAGGATCACCTCCACTCATTGATGACTATTCTGCTTCTAGGGTGGGTTTGCATGGCCACCCTCAAGTAGACTTACCACCCTACACTCTTTGTTGATCTCCTGCACCACATCAACCTTCCCCATGAGCGCAAGGGACATAATAACCGGGACCGTCACATATAGAAGGATCGGGGGATGGTTGTCCCATCCCAAACCAGCATTATGTACTTTGAGCATGTTTGCCACATGCCAAGGGGGAAAGCCTCGAGGCTAGTTGGCCATCTGATTAATTACCCACATCGAGGAGTGATTTTGACTTTTAAATACACATAATAATTTTGTCCTGCATCTAAGCACACAATTCAAAACTAAAAATTGCTTTACCAAAAACTTAATTTAATTTAATTTAATTTTTAATTTTTATTTAACATCATTGAGTCAAAATGCTTTATTAGTAATTATAATTATTGTTTTATTGTTTTCTTATGTATTTTGAGCGAGTCAAAATGTTTAATAGGACATGACATTACTATATCTTTATCATACTTGGTTAGAAAGTCTTTTGGCCCAAAAATCTTGTATATATTTTTGAGAACAATAAATTTAAATTGTTTAATTTACTAAATTTAAATACTTTTAAATTTTTTTAAAGCATTGAATCTATTTACACATTAAAAATAAAAAATACATTTTAAGTAAGAAAAAACGATATTATATTAAATCAAAAGAAATTTATATATTACTTAAGAATAATCTCCAAAGAGAGATACATGGCTAACAAAGAGAGAACCACGGTGTGGTTATCAAAGTTTAAGTGATATTAAGGAGAGACACACATGAAGTGCATATTATATGGTAAAACACGATGGAGACATACACACAATGGCTATAAATGAATAAATCGGGGAGACTTGAGGAATGAATCGCGGATGAATTTGAGAGTGTAGTTTGATTATATATTTTTCCTCCAAATGATTTCATTAAATTAAAAAAGGTTATAACCCAATTGTACCAGCATAAAAGTTTAAAATACTTAAATTAATTTTAATAATATAAAATTATTATTTCGATAGATATGTTTAATTTTAGAATTTTAATCTAATATTAATATTTAATTATATGGTAAGATTTTTTATTTATTTATTTTTTAATATTTACAAGATATTTTAATAGTAGTTACAATTTATGTTAAAATTAACTATTTAATTATTTAAATTTAATTTTATAGAGAGAAATTAATATATATATAAAAGAACACAATGATATTGGTATATAATATTGTAAACAAAGTTTATTTATAAGTGAAGAATTTCCATATTAAAATGAGGTTGATTGAGTTACACAATTTTTGAAATTATAGCCGAAGCCGTCGTCGTCCTGGGTAGCGCACCAGAGTGTACAGACTTGGCGGGGTATTTGCCTATCACTGGTAAGTTTAACCTCCCGCATGCTCTCATTGGTTTGTTTTCCGACCGTCCTACCATGTATTTCTCCTCCCTCTTTTGCCGGGCTACCCTGTCCAATGATTTCCCAGCCATGGACCCGCGCCACCTCCATTAGCCTATCACCCTCTTCCCCCATGCCGCTCCTTCCCATCGACACATAAGCTGCTTCTGCATGGCCCCTCACTTGTTCTTCGTCTGTCTCTCGTCGTGGCTCCACCTCCTCAACCCTCCTTCATGCGCCGAGACACCTGCCATCCCAGTCGTCTCCTTCCTCTCGGCTTCATAAATCGTCCATCTCAGTCTTTATCGGATTCTTTTGCCCTTGCGGCCCTGTGCCGCTGGTACAGGGTGCTTGTTCTGCATTACGCTCTCTATTGAACCTGCGCTATCCTTCTTCCTGGAGATTACGGGCTTCACGAAATGTGCGCCTGCTCCGTTTGGGACTGATTGTTTCGCCTTCTCTTTACTGTTATTTCTGGCTATGGTTCTTCACCTCTCGGTGCTCCTACAAGTCTGCTATACACTCTGGGCTGTTGTTACTACAGGTATGCATCTTATTATTCTCGGCTCCGTTTCTGAATATTATCGTCATAACTCACTCTCATAGATTTGATCTGAACTGGTTCATCGGTTTCATCTGGGTTTTATTATTTGTCATTGAACATGTCATACCATTTTATATACTTCTGCTGGTATATCTTTCTTCATATATAACATGTTGGGGAGAATTTTCTGTTTTTTGGGCGGCCTTTTTCGGATATATAAACCTTGTTCAGATATGCGCTTTCGCATTGGCCCCTGGTGGTGTGTTTTTTCTTGTTACTGCTGCTGTTGTATGCTATGTCAGGAGTCCGTGGTCTCATAACTACTGGCGCCATTGTTTCCGCTAGCTCTCTGGTTTTCTTGGGGTCCATTCTTCCTTTTTCCGGTGACGGATTTTTTTTTCGGGCCATCCCCGTCTCTGATCCTTTTTCCCACGCATAAATTCTTACATGCTTTGGGATCTTTTCAGAGATTTCTATCTCTGGACGATTGATTTCTATGTTGTACTTTCTATAGCCTTTTTTCCTTCTATTGCATGGAGATGACGGCGTGCTTCTACTGTTTTTCCTCCATCCGTCATTATTCTCCCATCCCTTTTCCTATCTCCACTGAATGATCTGGAATATCCCTCCCATCAAGGTCTTATTTTGCTGGCGCTAACTTCGTATGTACTTTTCTAGACGTTTCTCCTCCGGGTAATTTCTCGCCGTCACCTTTTGCTACATGTCAGACTTCATCTACTCTCTGACCTGACTCTCATCATCTTTACTGCCTTGTCTCCTTTTCTTTTTTTTTTTATGGACTCGTCATCCGAGTCATCTGCCACGGGGGCTATGGTCCGTGCTGCCATCCTAGCTGAGGAGGCCCACGCACGCGCCCATCCTACTTCACCTGTGCGATCCTCGATGGAACATGCTGCCATCCATCCTCCTTTTTACAGATCTGATATGAAGGCGGGCACCGACTCCATCAAGCACGACACCCCTACCGTTCCCCTCCGTGCTTATGGTAAATCTCATGCGCCTGCAAAGTCATCTGCTCCTCCACCTGACATTCACATTGATTACAGTCTTCTCTCTGAGCGCATTGAGAATTTGCAAAAATTCGCCCTTATCGGGCGATGGTATTTTCCGTGTATGGAAATTCCGGAGATGCGCCAATGGATTGCTGACCGGTGGAAGCCCATCATCGGTTATGTTCCCATTATCTCTCATCTTATGAAGGACTGGTTTTGTTTTCATTTCATCGATGCTGCTGATTCCGATGCCATTCTCCGAGTTCCTTGGGTTCAAAAACGCAGTTTTCTCGCCCTGCACAGATGGTTTATTGGATTTGATCCTCTCCATAATACCCCTTCACACAACCTTATTTGGGTGAAATTGCCTAATCTCCCGGTGGAGATGTGGTCCAAAGAGGTTCTTGAAGTTATTGGAAATTCCATCGGCCGTTTCGTCTATGTTGATCCCTGGTGCATTGGCGAGAGGGACAAGAGGATCGCTTGGATTCTCATTGATCACTCTTATAGGGGTGGTTTCCCTGAGCATGTGGTCATCTCATGGTGTGGCAGACGTATTTCTCAACGTCTGGACTTCTGGGGCGTCCCTTTTCGGTGCGCTGCCTGTCATAGGACTGGCCACCTCATCAGCAATTGCCCCCGAAAGGACTCTCGCCGTCGTCGTGTTCACCTCCCCTCTTTTCTGTCTCGACGCCCTCCTCATTCTACTGACCCACCCATTGGGCCTCTTCCCCCTCACGGTCATTCCCCTCGTCCGTCCCCGAATCCTCCCTCTCCCCCCCCTCCCCCCCCTTGCCCTCCGCCATTATTCCTGAGCCATCTACTGATCCCCCCATTCGCTCCCCATCCCCTATCCCGATTGGTAACCTATCCCTCCCTATTAATATCTCATCTTCTCCACCCCCTCCCCCCTTTCCCCTATCCAGAAAAGGAAAGGAACCCATTTCCGCCACCCCCGCCAATTCCCCTTCATCTTCTCCCATAAACCCCTTCGACAGTGACATTGATATGCTCATGCATATGCATTCAACTGAACTTGAACCACTGACCATACACAAGCCTTTTCATCCGACCTCTCCTTCCATCAGTCCGGCGTCGGGTAGGAATATTACTGTTAGGAAAACGACTCGGGGCGGTTCTCGCCATTTCCGGGGCCGCCATAAGCATGATGATCCTGGTATCAGGTCTCTTTCATTGATTGATGTCCCGGTCGTTGAATTGGTCTCTCCTCCCTCTCAGCCTCTTAGAGCAGACAAGGCTGGATCTTCTGTTAAATGATGGACATCATATCTATGAATATTCGGGGCCTGGGGGCTGGGCCAAAGTATCTTGCCCTAAAACACTTGTTCTATTCTGCTCATCCAAAGATCATCCTCATACAGGAATCCATGCATGACCGTCTCTCCTCCATCTCCTATTTCAGGAAAATGTTTCCATCCTGGCACATCTCGGCAATTGATGCCATTGGTCATTCAGGCGGCCTGGTCGCGTTATGGAATCCCCTCTGGATTCGGGCCGCGGCTTATAAGTGTTTTGCTGGCATCCTCCTAAATGTCTCTTTTCGGGGTCAGCGCTCGTCTGTCAACATTCTCAATATATATGCACCTTACAAGCATCGATTTCATTTTTGGAACAGATTTTTCACATCGGACTTATGTACTCTCCATCAACTGATGCTGGTGGGTGATATGAATTTTACTCTGAGTCCTGATGATGTCTGGGGTGCTGGACGGAATATGGATCCTCTCTCTGATTACTTAAAGTCATGCTTTCTTCAATGGAACCTCATCGACATTCCGCCATCCTCGCCTTCCCCCTCCTAGGATAATGGCCACTCTGGACATTCATTCATTGCCAAGAGAATTGATCACGTCATTCTTCAGCCTGAGATCATTTCTATTATGGGCTTCCCTACTGTTTCTATTGGACGCGACTCTATATCTGATCATCGCCCTTTATTCATTCAATGGAGGCAGCAAGTTTTTTGTCAACACTTCCCATTCAAATTTGACCACTCCTATATAGACGTCCAGGAATTCAATCATATGGTCACATCTGCCTGGCGTGAATCGCTATCTTCGGATCCACTTTCTACCTTTCATTGTCGAATGGTACATATGCGCGCCAAAGTAAAATCTTGGCAAATTGCCACCAAGAAGAAAAATCGCTCTGCGCTTTTGAACATTCAGATGCAACTTGATCAATTGCACTCGGGACGTGACCCAAACATCATGTCCTTCCACATGCGATCCCTGATTTTTGATCTATCCTGTAAGAAGCATCAGCTCTTAAAACTGGAGGAATCATCTTGGCGGCTCAAGAGCCGGGCTCTTTGGCTTCACCTGGGTGACAGGAACACTAAATATTTTCATAGATTTGCATCTGCCAGAAGACAATCAAATGCAATATGGCGAATAAAGGATGGAAATGGGAACTTCATTTACTCTCAACAGGACATTTCAAATGCGGCAATTGCCCATTTCAAATCACAATACAGTAGGGGCTCGGGATGCGCCATCCGCGACATCCTTTGGGGTATTGATTTATACCCCACCATGTTCGATGATTCAACCAATGACTCCATATATCAGCCGGTGACTGAAGATGAGCTCCTAAAAATTCTTAAAGTTTTTAAGAAGGATAAATGTCTGGGTCTAGACGGATGGAATATAGAATTTTTCCTACACTTTTTTGACACTCTCAAATCCGAATTAATAAAAATGATTGAGAAGACCCGAATCTCTGGACATATCCATCCACATACATCATCGACTTTGATTGCTCTCATTCCCAAAAAATGTGATGCTGACTCTTTCACCGATTATAGACCAATTTCTCTCTGCAATATCTCTTTTAAAATCGTCTCTAAAATCATTGCTGAGCGCATCAAGGTCACTCTGGCATCTCACCTTTCTAAAGATCAGCACGCATTCCTCAAGGGACGTAATATCTTGGACGCTGTGGCCTCCACTCAGGAATGTATCACTTCTATTGTCTCAAAGAATATTGATGGGGCCATTCTTAAAATTGACCTCCAAAAAGCCTATGATTGCTTAGACTGGGGTTTCATTCGCTGTCTATTGGCTCGTATTGGTCTCAGGCCTTGCATGATCTCTTGGATAATGGCATGTATTGAGGGTGTCAGCTATGCAATCAATATCAATGGGATTCCTTCAACATTTTTCTCTGCTGAAAGGGGTCTCCGTCAGGGATGCCCACTCGCCCCCATCATCTTTATCCTTGCTATGAATTCACTCAGCCTCCATATCAACAATGCCGTTGATAATTTCAGATGTGTTCCCATTCGCATCAGTCGTCATAATTCATTATCTCACAATTTGTTCGTTGATGACGTCCTTTTATGTGCAATGCTCCAGTTACAATCATGGAAATGTTTATACGAGATCATCTCAAATTTTCAGAAGGCCACGGGCCTTATTATAAACAAGCACAAATCAATTCTATACTACAATGGCCATCATTCAGATCTGATATCCTCCATTGCCGAGATGTTTGGCGTTCAGGCACATGCTATTCAGAATGGTATCTCCTATCTAGGTTTCCGGCTCAAGTCTCAATACACTCCAATTGACTGGGAATGGATGGTCCAACGGTTCTACAACAAAATTTCTTCATGGGAACACCGCACACTTTCACTGGCTGGCAGATCCACACTCACGGGGGCGGTACTGACTCATCTCATGGTATACTGGGCGCATTTATTCTACATTCCTTCCTCTATCATTCGGCGCATTAACAAACTCATTGCCTGTTTCATTTGTGGTGGCAAGTCCATTCAACATAAGATACATTTATCCAAATTATCAGATATATCCATCCCCAAAAAACAAGGCGGCTGGGGAATAAAGGCTATCAGACAATTTGGATGCGCATTGTTATGCCGTACTTTATGGAGAGGGATATATGGCGGATCTCCCTGGAGTTGCATCATTAGACAAAAATATATGAAAGATAAATGCATTGTTTTTTGGTATAGAAAGGGTTCCATTGGCATTGGTGCTGGATCCCCCATTTGGCGCAGCTTGAAGAAAATCGAGTCACTCTTCCTATCCCGTCTTAGATGGAGAATTCATTTTGGGTCCGACATTTTCATTGGTCTGGACACTATCACTTGTGGTCATTCTGATCTGATTATTCCACAAGATCTCATTCATCAATTCCACCATCGAGGCATATTCACATGGAATAAATTAATCAAGGGATGGCAAGGATCCTCTCCGATTTGGATGAACAGTAACGATCTTTCTCTCCCACATAATATGGTGCAAATATGGTCATCTATTACCGATGCATTATCAGATGGAGGCATCCACAGGCGTGACACTGCAGATCAGCTTCAATGGACAGTGTGCGGCTTCAGACGTCCTGTTTCAGTCCGCGACATCTACTCCTTCCTATTGAAAGACAGATTTCCTTACTCCCTTCCGTCTTTCCCTTATATTTTTTGGAAGGCATCTTGTCCTCCAAAATTTATACATTTTGCATGGCTTGTCTTTTATAACAAAAACCTCACATGGGAAAATCTCTGGAAGCGTTCATGGTATGGCCCCAGCAGATGCTCTCTATGTGGACTCGAAGAGGAGACAAACATCCACCTGTTCATCAAATGCTCATCCTCTCTTCAAATCTGGTATGTACTGGAACAATTTTTTGGTTTTTCTCTAACTGATTTTGACTCCATCACTGCAGCGATCATATGGTGGGGAAGACAAAATGGGAATAGGCGCTTCATTATTCTGATATTCTTATGGACCATCTGGAGATGGAGGAACGACATCATTTTCAGGGATCTTCAATTGCCGCAAGACTTCTACATTGACTTCAATATGTCCCTGTGGCACTCAATATATGGAATCAAATGAGGACATCTTCCCAATTTTGTATATGTATATGCATCATCACAATATGTCAGACATGCAACACATCTCTATTTTGTCATATTATTCTGTTACTCATATGTTTATATGACAACTTGATACTATGCTTACTCATATGTATAATGAGAATCATTATCCACATATTTACTCAATATAATATACTGCTTTTTTTCTTCTGAAAAAAAGATAATTATGTCAAATTAATTAATAAGTCTTTTGTAAAATCTTTTTATAAATAATTAGTAGTCAAGATGGTGACATGGAACTTGGTTCTTGAGGCAATATATTTGGAGGGAGAATAGGGAATATTTAATTTATAAATCACTTGCAGAATAAATGGTGATATCCTTGTAAAATTTTAAACCTTGTAGAGGTGAAGAGATTAGTTGATATTGTAGTCCATGGAATGTTTGTGGGTCATTATTGAATGAATATTGAGTTTGAATACTTTATTAAATTTCAATATTAGCTTCAAACATATACGTTCATATAAACAATTGCAATAATAATTCTAATAAAAATTTACAAGAAATAGATGGTGTAGTCATAGACTACAATTATATATCTTTAGCAATTGAAATTATCTTTGTTTGTTATTCAATACACATTTCTTCCTAAAATATGGACATGCCTAACAAGTACCTTATAGAATTAGTAAATTTTTCACACAAACAACTATCATTAATGAACAACCATTAATAAACAGTGAGCATAAAAAAAAAAGAAATTATTATAGCTTTTAAATGCCATCTCGTGATTAAGCAACTATAAATAGATCCCATAAATTCATTATCGATAATTTTTAGAGAGCAAAGCCTTAATTTTTTAGTGCCTTTCACACAAATTTACTAAACCCACAAGACCACATATATGAGTATCTATATTTTTATTTCTCTTATTTCTTTTATAAAAAAAAGCAACTTGAGCTGTAAATAATTTTCCTTTCAAGAAAAACGTTGTTAAAAACCTTTTCCTGCATAAAAATCATAGGTTCAAAATGAGTATTTATCCTTTATATTGTTGGTAGAGTGTGAGGGAGATGTCTATAACCCTATGTGAGTTGTTTTCTTTGATATAAAGTCATTAATATATGAAGACCATTTATATCAAGTATATTAAAAAAGCTATGTGAAGTGTTCTCTGATATTCGTGTCTTCACAAAGGACACCACTTTGAATTGGTACGTGACAAAGGGTAACTATTTAAGAAAAGGAGATGGAAATATAATTATTTTTTATTTCATAGGGATTGGTTGTATACTAAATTGCCTCGTGTCTTCTTAAATATAAAATGCTGAAGTAAAAAATTGATTATCATTTATTGGTTGTATACTAAATTGCCACGTGTCTTCTTAAATATAAAATGCTGGAGTAAAAATTGATTACAATGATAATCATTTTAATTGATTAATAATAATTAATTATTTAATTTTTAATTAAATATAGATATTAAATTTTGAAAAATTAATTATATAATTAATATAACAAATTAATCAGGTTCACGTCTTTTTATATAAATAATGAGTAGTTAAGATGGTGGAATAGAACTTGTGTTTTGACAAATATATTTAAAAGGAGAATAGGGAATATTTAATTTATAAAATGATATGTAAATAAATTGGTGTTATCTTTGTAAAATTTTAAGTTTTGTAAATGTAAAGAGATTAGTTGGTGTTGTAGTCCATGGCATGATTATTATTGAATGAAGATTGAGGTTTAATATTTTATTGAATTCCAATATTGTTTTTGAGTTACATTTATATAAGCAATTGCAATGACAATTTTAATAAAAATGTATAAGGAATGGAGACCAAGTAGTTATATAGACTACAAAATATATAGCACGAGTAATCAATACTATCTTTGTTTATTATTTTATACACATTTCGTCCTGAAATATGGGCATGTCTACAAGCACCTTGTAGCATCAATAACTTTCACACATAAACGACCACCATTAATGAATAGTAAGCATGAAAAAAGAAGAAATTGTTGAACTTTACTATATTTTTTGAGTGTCATCTAGTGATTAAGCACTTATAAATAGATTCCATAAATTCATTAACTAATCAAGAGCTTTTGGACAACAAAACCTTATTTTTTAGTGCGTTCACCAAGTTTTACTAGACCCACAAGACCACCTATGACATTAGTATTTTGATTTGTGTTTATCTTATATATATATATATATATATATATATATATATATATATATATATATATATAATGTGCAACTTAAGTGGTAAATATTTTACTTATAGGAAAAAAAATACTAAAAATGGAAATTTCATCCCGAGAAATCATAGGTTCAAAATGTGTATTTCGTCTTTATATATTGTTGCGGAAATGCGCTTTATACAGTACAGTGCGTGGGAGATGTCTAATTCCTTCCATGCTCAACACAGAGTTGACATTTTGACTTAAAAGGAATACTAAATAACAAAAAACATTTTTCATGTCGGCTATAAATAAAATATTTCAATGTATACATTAAGCAATATAATTTTATGACAAACATGTCTAAATATTTCAATGAGTTAAATACTAGAGAGAGAGAGAGAGAGAGAGAGCGCCCAATATGCGAGAGATATGTAGTTTATTTTATTTTAAACCTCGAATTGAGACATGGCATTAAATAAAATAATAAAAACATTTTCTTATGTGTTATAAATCAACTAGCACAACTACATTAATAAAGTGGTTGATATAGGCCAATATGTACATCATTATTAGAAGGAAATCATGTTTGTTAATGTGAATCATTCTCATAAATCAAGATCATAGATTATGTTATTATAAAGATGGAACAAATTTAAAAAAAAATGTTGTTGATCTTAAAAAAAATCATAGTTTTAAAATTACAAACCAAAGTTCAAAAATTACTCAACATAAAACATTTAGTTTATCTCAATCTCACCAACGAGCAACTAACATTGTTTCATCCTTCAATGAAGAAAAATGTGGTATTTGTACGAATTTCAAGGGGATCTTATCAGTGAGGATGTTGAATGTAAACTATATCTACCATACAATCAAACAGTGAATGAATTATTCCACCTATCCATTTGTATTTCGCGATAGTTCCAAGAAAAATTATGTGAGGGATTATGTTTATTCTACTCACACATAGTTTTATTTTAGTTGTAATATAGACAGGAAATTTTCAAACATGTAACACAAACACAGAAAAAGCATCAATTCTCTTCATTGCTCACATAAAGACCTCATTGCTCAAAGCATATTATTGCTTATATAAAGACCTAATTGTTGATATATATAAAGCCACATCTCCGCAATGCTTCTTCTACGATTCTGGAGAATAATTTATTCAGCTAATTAAAATTCACAAATTCAAATTTAGGATAACTCTATACCCAAAAAATTTAATCCAATTCAGGATAACTCTATACCCTAAAACTTTGTGACATGATTAGACCAATCACCATTTCCTATATCTCTTTCATATTCTGCTAATTCTTTCTCATGACCGTAGATCATTCCAATCCATCTTTCTCCTCCTCTCCTACATAGGCATTATGTTTCTACGACATCTTCCAGGTGGTGTTCCTTCATAAAATCACAGGGTTTGTTCACTAGAGCCTCACCAACTTTAGGCAATGAACTTGAGCATTGAACAAAAATTGAACACATACACTGAATTGAAATGATTCTTGTAACATATATAGTGAATTGAAATGATTCCTATAGCTACATTAACACCTTGCTAGGCCACGAAGATGCAGTTTAGAAATGGAAAAATGTATCAATTAGTTTTACAAACTCCTTATTTCATCCATCGACTTATGGGCACAACAAAGAATATTCTAGGTTTATCCAATCTGGACCATCCAAACAATTTTATTTTTTAAAGAACCAAATTCCAAAATAGGCTTCTTAGCACAAATGTTTCAATTTTCACCTTAGGTGAAATAAATTTATATCAACTTTATGTGTTTGTGTTTGTGTGTGTGTTAGAGAGAGAGTATTGTCAATACAGTTTATCTTGAGTCTTGGGAATAATAATTGTTATCCTCCCCACTCATGTTCAATTCCCACAAGTGATATGTGCAACTCATATTGAATATATTGTTGTAACAACTTCAAGCCAATATAATTTTACATTGGCTTTATATATATAAAGAGAGAAGAATTTTCTTATTCCATGTCATTATAAAATTTGTTAATAACAAAAAAAATATTTGAATGTTAGCCTTAAATAGAACATTTTGATATCAACATCTTGGAGACACCTAAATTTGTTTATATGAAAGACGTAAAACCACTTGGTATTGACTTAGAGCTTGTGTTTCTCATTTATAAGGAAACAAAGTAACAACTCAAGACTTAAAGACATTTCATAGTAGTAAAAGTGTGCCCCTTTAGAAACCACCAACATGTCATTTCATGTGGCATGTTTTTCTTTGAATAATGATGATGAGCTAACCTAGCTTTGCATATAGAATCCAATGATGGTTATCCTCATTATTAGTCGAAAATTAATTTATGATAGATTTTTCCACATCAGAGAAAAAACAAAAAATCAAATAGTTTTTTTTTTTTACAGAAACGATTAGAATGATATATTAATTCTTCGTTGAAATGCCTCAATTCAGATTACAAAGAGGAAGGGAGGGCTCAGAAATCGCCTCGACCAGGAACCTATGACTTTCCCACTAATGAGCCTACGAATTTTGCATACTATATTACTTGCAGATTTCTCTATCTTTCCTAATTTGCAGATGCAAACAAACTGCTCCAATATTAGACAGTAAAACATTTTTATCAGACAATTAGGGGATGGGATCCCAGCCTTCGTCGCTGTCTCTTATAAGAACTCCGAGAGGGAGAAGAGCCGCTTTATTGGCTTCGGCATCGGCTTCTTTGTTGTTGTCTCTCTTTATGTGAAGGAAATCCAGACTCTGAAAGGAGTTTGTCAGGGACTTAATTCTGCTCAGCATTCTAGATAGTCTTAAATCTGAAGGAGAGGAGTTGTCCACAATGGCCTTTATAATAGTCTGAGAGTCCCCAAATACAACTGCATCTTTGATTCCCAAGAACTTGAGCACCTTGAGCCCCTGGAGAAGAGCTAGTGCTTCAGCTTGAGTGTTGGTGTTGTTGGTGTTAGAGCCCACTCCCCAAGCGTATCTAGTTTCAACTCTGCCCTCTGCGCTTTTAATAACACCACCTGCTCCAGAAACACCTGGATTGCCTTTTGCTGCACTGTCAAAAAAGAGAGCTTTCGTCACCTTCCTAATGCAAAACTCAGCAAATTATGTATCCTTAAGACGGATTTGCCAATGTTTTAGCAGAGGGGGGGTCCTAAATCTATCAGTGAATTGGAGATCAAGAGGCGCCCCATACGATTTCTTGTTCACTTAGATCTGTCCTGTCTAGCTGGTTTCCCAAACAGTCTTTTAGGTGACTTTTAATTTTTACCCAAGTTATCTTGGGATCACTCTTCTTATCCCTAAATATCCTTTGATTTCTTTCTAGCCATATGTGCCAGTAGATTAATTTGGGAAGGGCGAGCCAAGCTTCTTTGATATGGGGATTCTGAGCAGTGCCACCAGGGTACATACGCTTCCAGTTGGAGAACAGTTCTGAGCAGTGATTAGGGGGAGCGAAGTCCATGCTCCAATGACTTAAAGCCTCCTTCTAAAGGTCTGCAGCAAATTTACAGGAGAGCATCATATGGGGGACATTTTCTTCATGTTCCCCACACAGTGAGCAACGAGAGGGCCCTATAAATCCTCTTTTCCGGAGCCTATCCTCTGTCAAAATTCTGTGGTGGCATAGGAGCCAACAAAAGGAGTCAATTTTGGGGAACGTTGTCAGTGACCAAATCCCCTACCAGGGCTTCGGATCAGGTAGGAAATTAGGATGTCGAGAGAGCTGTTTATAGCCCTGCGAGACAGTAAAACTTCCAGGAGTCGGACCCCATCCCCGAATGTCTGCTTTCCTGCTATTCAAAGGGGCTTTGCCTTTTAGATGGGAGAGGAATGTAGCATAATATTTGGCAAGATTCAACAACACCTCTAAATTTTTCCATCTCTGCCAGTCGTCATTCTCCTAGTGAGATAAATCCCACAACGTTTTAATACCGGCTGTGTCCATCCACTCTTTCAATAAGACCAGAGAGCGGTCATCGGCAAGGCGGTCGCTGCCCATAATACGATCGTCCCAGATTTGGATGTGCTTTCTGTTTCCAGGAATCCAATGCGCGTGTAGATTAATCAAGGCGGAGGCTTTTTCACACAGTTTGTGGATCATTGTTCCTGTGGTTATCTTAGGTTTGTCCAGGCAGCGTGCTCTCTGCCCACGGTAGTATTTTTTCCATAGTGCAAGCTGCGCCCAACCCGGCTTTGGGGCGATGATCCTCCATAACAATTTTGCACCCATTGCTATATTTTGATTGCTGGGATTTTTAAAATTCAATCTGCCTTCCATTCTGGGTAATGAGATTATGTCCCAACTTAATAAGGGGATTCTCTTCTCATTAGCTTTGCCGCCTTTCCAGAAAAGTTTCTTATATAATCCTCCATTTTCCTCGTGATGCCAATAGGATCCACCATAACTGCTGCCTGATAAATGGGAAGGCTGTTCAAAACCACTTTTATTAGCACTATCTTACCTGCTAGATTGAGCCAATTGTATCCCCAGGATTGAATTTTAGATTTGAATTTTTCCAATAGAGGCAGCGAGTCTCTGCTGAGAGCCCTTTTTTGGAAGAAAGGGAGCCCCAGATACTTGAATGATGTCCAGGAAGAGGAGGCTGCAAAACCAAAACAATTAGAAATGGCTTGGAGCGATCTGGCTGAGGCATTCCAGCAAAAGACATGACATTTGTTTTTATTGAGCCTGCTTCTTGAGTCTTCGCAATAGGCATCCACCACATCTTTAAATCTTTTAGCTAAGGCCAAGGAGGCAGCACCCAGCAAGAGAGAGTCATCCGCGAAAAGCGCATGATTTATGCTTTTGACGCCTCTTGCGATGTTTCATCCCTTTATTTCTTGTTTTGACTGCTTTTTATTCAAGAGGAAGCTGAGAACTGAAGCTTGGAGGACAAAGAGCAGGGGGGAGAGAGGGCACCCTTGCCTTAGCCTTCTAGAGGCTTTGAAGAATTCAGTGGCTCTTCCGTTCACCGGGGGGGCAATCCATGGCTCACTGATACAAGCCTTGATCCATTTGATAAATTTGAGGCCAAACCTGAATTTGTACAGGACATCCAGCAGGAATCTATGTTTCACCCTGTCAAAGGCGCTTTCAAGATCTAATTTGACGACCATTCCTTTCTCTTTCCGGGCCAAGCTTGAGTGAATCGCCTCTTAGACCAGGATAAAGTTGTCCACTATCTGTCTTCCCTGAATAAAACCCCCTTCATTCTCAGGGATAATGTCAGGGAGGATAGTTTTTAGTCTGTTTGCGATCACTTTTGTTATCAGTTTGTAGCCTATATTGCAAAGAGAGACAGGACAAAATCTGGAGAAGGAGTTGGCACCTTTCTCCTTAGGGATAAGGGCCAGGAAAGCCGAGTTGGTGCTTCCCCCTATTTTCTGACAAGCTTGAGATTTCCGGACCATTCTACATAAATCTTTTCCAACTATCTGCCAACAGTTATGCAAGAATCTGGCAGTAAAGCCATCTGGGCTTGGGGCCTTATCAGGCTCCATAGTAAAGAGGGTGGTTTTGATTTCATTGTTAGTGACTTCTGCTTCCAAAAACTGATTCTTTCTGGCAGAGATCAGATTGGGAACCTCATTTACTGAAGTTGAAGTATGCCCCTGGCCCTCTTTTTCACTATACAGATTTTTGAAATGGAGGAAGGCAACAATTTTTATACTTTGAATGTCTCTGTGGATGATGTTATCATCCTTGATTTCGGAGATGGAATTGAAATTTTTCCGAGCTTGGGCTTGCTTATGAAAGAAGGATGAGTTCCTATCTCCTGCCTTGAGCCAAAGCCTACGAGATTTGGTCCTCCAATACTCTTCCTCGACCGAGCTTGCTTTCAGGAGTTTTTGTTGTAGGTCCGCCTCCTTTTCGAGAATTCTTTTGTGATCTCTTCATTTTTGCGAGTTCAGGTGATGGATCTCGAGATGTTCTTGTAACTTTTTCCTTTCCACTGCTGGGTTGGGAAGAGATTTTACTCAGTTTTTCAATGCAGCTTTCACTCTCCTGAGCTTTTCCTCCAAAACAAAGAAGGTGGAGCCATTGACTGGTTGCTTCCAGGTATCTTTTACTAATTGCATGAAGGTTTATTCCTTGACCCAAAGGGGGCTGAATTTAAAAGGAATGGGGCCTTGATCCATGTGAGCCAAGAGATCAAGTTTGATGGGTCTGTGATCAGATACACTACAAGGGAGAATATGCATTCTAGATTCTAAACCGAGTAAAAGAAAAGAACTTTGAACAAGAAATCTGTCTAACCTTGCAGCAATATGATCCGGACCAAGTCTTTTATTGGACCATGTATACTTGCCCGACGAAGGTTTGATGTCGATCATGTCCCAATCTTGGAGCAGATCCTCAACCCATTCTCGCGCTAGATCCCTTACAATGCTTCCTCCACGTTTTTCAGCCAAAGTTAATGTGAGGTTTAGATCCCCGACAATAATGATATTTGCTACATCATTAGAGTCTGCCAAACCTCTAATAGAATCCCAGCAAATCTTTTTTTCTCCTGCGCTGACTGGAGCATACACGTTAAAGAGACAGAGGGTTTCATCTGAGTCAACGTGCTTCAGCTTTGAGAACAACCAATGAGTGTTGGCGATCTCTTTCACCCTTGAAAATTTGTTTGCATTCCAGAGGGTGCCCAGGCCTCCTGAGGCACCCCGGGCTGGGACAGCTTACCCTTCACTTCTCTTCCACAGATTTTTGCCGATATGGAGGAAGGCCTTGTCCCCCATTTTGGTCTCCCGGATGAGGAGTATGTCAGGAGATTCAGATCTTATCAGACTTTTGATGGCTTCTTCTTTTATTTTGCTCCCCATACCCCTACAGTTCCAGGAGACGATCTTCATCACTTACATTTGGAATGGAGAGCTCCTTTAGAGCTCTGGGGCTGGATTCTGGTCATCTTCGAAGTTTTAGCCAAGAGTTTCTCGAGGATAGGTTGGCTTCCTTGCAGTTTGTCTTTATAGGTCTCCTGCACTCTTTTTTCACGGGCAAATTTTCGGCCTCTCAATGATCTTCTGGCCGAGGTTTGCGATTCACCTATTTTGCCTTCTTCTTCTGAATCCTCCGAGCCTTGCACTTCCTCAGCCTCTTCTGAGGGAATCTCTTACGTTCTATCTGCATTACTATCGGCTTGCTTTGGTCCCGGGGGGCTCTTTTTGGGGCGATCCTTCATTTTATATCTCCAATTCTTGGGTAACCTCTAATGCTGAGCTTAGCTGTATAAATTTATTTCCCTGCTCTTCCATGTGAGGAGTTTGAAGCCCTGAGCCTGTTTGGGGAGTTTTACCATTGATATTTCCAATTCTAGGGGCTTTGCTTTTGGTCGTTTTAACCTGCGTCCATCCTTCCTCCTTGCCTTTCTCCGCTTTAGTATTTTTTGGGCATCCTCTAGCAAAATGGTCGTAGACTTGGCACTTCCTGCACTTGAACGGAAGTTGCTCATAATCTAGCTTTTGGAGATGCGTCCAACTTCCAACCCTAATCTTTATTGCCTCAGGCAGATCGGCCTCAAGGTAAACTTCAATACAGATTCTAGCACAATCATATTGTTCTTTACTGTTTGCTCGATCAATGAATTTACCCAAGGTGTTTCCGATGTGCTTAAGGGACTCCCAGTTCCAACAATGCATTGGTAGATTGGGAAATCTAACCCACACAGGGACGGCAGTGGGAACGTCAACTGCTGGATCAAAGTCAGGCGTCCACTTATTGAGATACAGGCCCTGAGGGACCATGAAATAGGGTCCATTACGGAAAATCAGATCCTTATCTTCCTTTTTAGAGAATTCAAACAGGAAGAATCCCTTCCCCAGAAAATACGAAGTGACTTTGCCTTTAATTAGCGGCGCCCAGTTCCTTGCGACCCAGCTCTCTGTGGTTTTGGGGGAGGGCCAAAGTCCGGTGAACTGTACCACCAAAGTGAGCTCAGCCAAAGAAAGGGCGACCTGAATCGGTTTCTCAGGAGGAAGCGAAATCTCTGGGATATCATCCAAGCGTTTCACAAATTTAGCAGCCTCGGATGTTTTCTTTTTTGGCAGAGAATTCAGAAATTTGGAAAAGGCCTCAGCTTCAGAGAGGGGGGGCGCTGATGACTCCATTGAAGAAGCCTTAGCTCGAACGAATTGAGCTCACCCAAACCCCGACAGGCATAGTCCTTCTAGTCTGCTCGGAGAAGCGATCCGACAATTCGCTAAGGGCAATGCACCGCAGGGAAGCGCCTTGCAAGTCGAAGCACCTTGCGGGAGAAAGACCTCCAGAGCGGCCACAGGGCTGAGGCAACGGCCTCAAGCGCAGGGTGGCGATCAAGCGCGGAAGGTCCAACTTTTCACCAAGTCTATTATCAACAAAAAATCAAATAGTTATATAAGGAAATACGTTTTATATTTTCTACATCATTTTTTTAGAGAATACCAAATAATTAGAGCTAGGGGTAATGTGGAAAGACTCTAAACATAGGCTTAGTCTAGTTAAATTAATATGGTCCCTTTTAGTTTGCATCACGAGCTATCTACCCCATTGACTAAGCTATTAACCATTTAGTTTTCACCTACATCATGTATCCTTAGTAGATCCTCCTAAACCGTTCATTCTCAATTCCTGATATGTAAATTCAACATCTCCTTTATTTTGTGAGTATGCTACACAAAGTAGGAGAAAGTATTGCTCAATCTATACCTATTTATTTCCACATACTTAGCATAATGTTTCATTCCATGACTTCTTAGGTTATTTAAATTTTCATGTTTTAGATGTAACAGCCCTGGTGAAAATTCCATGTAATAAATGTTAAAAACAATAACTACGGATGACTGGGACACATATTCCAAGCTGAATGGTGGGCAAGACATCCTAGGGGGTGTTCATTTGGTTTTTTATGGCTAAGTATATTGGCAAAGGCAATGACTAAGGCATTAAAGAGGCAAAGAGGTATTTTGGCACATTTATTTATGAAAATAATGGAAATTAGGAGAAAAGGAAGGTAAACGGTCATAGGTTGCATGTGAGGACGAAAATGAAGGAAAATAATGGAAATGAGGAGAAAAAGGAGGTGAAAGTTCATAGGTTGCATGTGGGGAGGAAAATGAAGGAAACTAATGGAAAATGAAGAAAATAGAGGCCTCATTAATAAAAAGGCTTCTGAGGATCAGTGGGCAAGACTTGGTCAGTTTAGTTTCGAAGCTCTCTCATTATTCTCTCTCTCTCTCTCTCATACTTTTGGTTACTTAGAGTTTTCTTGGAGCACTTTGGCATTGGAGCAAGAAAGGCAAAGAAGGCAAGAGGAAGCAAAGATCAAGCAGGTAAAGGCAGGATCAAGCAGCTACAATAGGCTTCATTGCAGGTATCAACTTGCATGTGTATTTTCCTTGCTAGATTTGACATGCATGGGTTTGCATGTGTTTATTTTTATACCATGGCATGGGTTTTGCGAGGTGTGACAATATTTTCAGCCTAGCCTTGCCATTTCCTGATAGCTTTGATGAGATGGGTTCTCTCATGCGTTTTGTGGGGGATGACCGAATTGGATTCGAAGCTGAGTGGGGTGGATCTCCAAATTGACAAACACATGGTGGTAGTGTTCCCTAAACCAGATTGAGGATACATGAAGCCACTGGCCTAGTGACCCTTGAACTAGACTGTAGGTTGTGGTAAAGCCAGATTGTGTGCCTCGGTGGGCCTGGGAATCCTTGCCAGTGAATGGCGGGATATACGGTAAAGCCAAGAGGTGGATTTTCTCTTTGTTGGGCCTAGTGATTCCGGGATGGAATGCACAGTAAAGCCTGGAGAGTATGTCTCGTTGTATGGCCTAGCGATCCCTGGATCAAATTGTGGATGCATGCTAAAGCCTGAGAGACTAGGAGGCACTCAAATTCCTCACAGTGTAGGCAGAGAACTCCGGTGGCATCCACATTGATTGGTGTTTTTTGATGTGTTCTATGAGTCCCACATTCATGCTTAGAATATGGCACAAGGGTGATTGGCTGAAGAGAGACTTGGCTCAACCAATCTATGGTCGAGTGGAAGGTGGTAGTCCCATCACCGGTTGGTTCATTGCATTTATTAATGAAAAAATTCATTCCCTTGATTTTCATGTGAAAATGTACTAATCTCTCTCTCTCTCTCTCTCTCTCTCTCTCTCTCTCTCTCTTCTATATATTATATATTATATATATTTATTATATATGGATTTATGGCTGATATGTTTATTGTTTTTTGTTCCTATTATGTTGCTATATGCACATTTACCTCGGAGGGTATTACAAGTGGTATCAGAGCATGGTTCAAACACTTGGACTGGATGGGCTCTATCATAGGTAAAATGAAGAACAAAGGCTAAATTTTAGACCTTTCTGTCATATACATTATAACTTTTCTTCTGTGGAATATTAGAAGTCTAAAATTTGTCCATACTGAAGGTAAATCCCACTGATAATGTGGTAAAATTTTCAGATATTGGTTCACTATACTTTAGGAATTATGATCCAAGGAAGATGACCTTCCTGAATGCACCTTTAAACAGGCCACATTGGAATTTCTGCAATAGCTTTTCTTCTATAGGCTTTCAGAAGCTGAAAAATCATTCACAATGAGGGGAAATACCAATGATTATGTGGTAGAAATTTCAGATATTGGGGCACAATATTTTAGGAGATATGAATAGAGGGAGTCGAGCCTTCTGAATGCTCCTAAAATCAAGTCTCAAATAGGTCACGCTGACATTTTTGTTATAGCTTTTATTCTGGGAATTATCAGTTGCTGAAATTTTTTTCTACAATGAGGGGAAATCCCACTGATATTGTGACAAAAATTTCAGGCATTTATTCGCTATATTTTAGGAGATATGACCAGTGGAAGTCGATCTTTCTGGACACTCCTAGAATTGTGCACCAAATATGATTGTATTGTTATTTTTGTTATAACTTTTCATCTATGAAATATCATAAGCTAAAACTTGAACCATAGTGAGGGATAATTCCATTGATCATATGGTTCAGTTTCCATAACTTGTACTACTACAATTTAGGATATATGCATTGAATCATTCGCTATATTAGTTTGCATGCAAAGTGTTTGATGAAATGTTTAAATGGTTCACTGATTAATTGCATACAAACTGTTTGATAAAATGCACCAATGAGTATGTTGTTTGTGGTTAGGGATAGCATTTATGTGTAATAGTATTGTTGTAATGATATATGCTTAATTTTATGCAAATACTTCGCTATATTAGTTTGCTTGTAAAGTGTTTGAAGAAATGCTTACATGCAAATGTAATAGTATAGTAGTTGTTTGAAGGAAAATTTATTTTTTAAATGCAATAGTATTGTAGTATGATAACATGGATGTATCTGATCTATTCCTATTTGCATGCAAATAATTTGAAGAGTTGCATGTAGGGAATTTGAGAGGTTGCATGCAAGGAATTTGAAAAGTTGCATGTAAGGAAATGGAAAAGTGGCATGTTTTTAGTTATGATGTTACAAGTGGAATAAGTGCAATATTTTTTACTTAGTCTCATACAAATGTATGAGAAATTGAAATCAATTTCTTTTCAAGTTTAGTTAAATTTAGTAGAGCTTTAGATATCCCATTTCCATAATTGGACATTGGAGATCAGGCCATTATAGTAGCTTCCTCCTTCTACCTTAGTGTGGACCATGGATAGTAAGGGGGTATGTTTATAGGTTGTTAGTATTTGTGAATGCTGATTTCAAATTAATAGGCAAGATGTATTGATTTTTGGAACATTTGATTGTCTGTGTATGGATTATATGTCGCTTACATGTTGATTTCATGATACCTACTTACATCCTTGTATGTTAGGTTACATTTTTGAATATTTTGATTACATGTATAAGTCTTGTAGGTTCATTACAAGAATTGATCACTTATGTTTGACTACATGCGTTTATGTGTAGGTGTAGTTGATTTGGCATTGCTTATGCATATTATTGGTTGCATGTGGCAATGCGTACAATGGAGTAATGGTTGTTGTCATGCATGAGGTCATGGTTTGTGTACTTGATATGGTCATGCATTGATGACTGGACTCTAGCTAGAATGATGTGTATATGGTTTGGTACTCATATTTTATGTGTGTATATGCAGTTGTTACACATGTATGGTCTTGGTTATGATTATGCATGTATAGTAGGTAAAACATGCCTTGTGAAGTCATTGTATGGAATTTAGGTCATCATGGTGCTATTGGTTGTTATGATGCTAATGATTTGGCTGAGATAAAGCAAGAGATGCAGATAATCAAAGTGTAGTTGTAGCATTGGACCTCGAGGCAAGGGAAGATCATCATACAGGTATTGCATGTGGGCATTCAGGTATGTAAGTTGAGGATTTTTATATGCATTAGATTTACGTACATGTCTTTTGATGTTATGATTACATTCATGATAGTTGTTGGTTGATTAGTGTAGTTATATGCACATGTGTCGGATAGTCAAGAATGATAGTAACATGTAGTTGTATGCATTGCTATTGTTGTTTTATATTAAATAACCCGATGATTATGCTATATGTTGTTGATGAGTATGTTATAGGTTAACTTGTTGATTTTTATATGACAGTTAACTTTACGATTCGGTTTTATGTTGTTGATGAATATGATATAGAGGTTATTGTTATTATATGTTATTAACTTGATGATTAGAGTTATTTCATTGAGATCTTGATGCCGTAATTTGGGTTGGTCATATGCGTGATGGTTATGTTCATTGCCTTGAAGATATTGATGTTATATGTATTGTGTTAACCTGGATTGACCTATGTAGATGGTTATGGTTGCGATATTTAGGTATGAACTGACATATTTGTGATATGGTGTCGTACTAATCTATATTGATCATACATATGTGCTTGTTATGCATGAATGTCAAATGCTTATGAGCTTATGACGTGAACATGTTAGTTAGTTACTGTTAGGGATATCATGATTTATGTTTGAGTTGATATGTTGTGAAGTTGTATCATGCTAACCTAGATTGATTATGCAAACAAGATAGCATCCCATAAGGTACACTAAGTTATGAGTTTTCTTATGTATTATACTTGGTGTTTCATAGTTGATTACATCGTCTATTTGGTATTTGAGTGTTAGGTGCCTATTATGTTGTCTAATTGATTTATTTAACATGGTATGTTTGCGAGTTGGTTGAATGTTTGATGAATTGCATAATATGAGTATGTGATCCAATGATCTTGTTTTAAGATGATGGTACTAATACATATGTGTTAAGACAGTTGATAGGTACTTGAGTGTAGACGGTGAGTTGACTATGGATTATGACATGATGGTTAGTCTTAGTAAAGGTTGATTTCAAATTGATAGATATAATTGTCTTGATATTTGGAACATGTGGTTGACATGTGTGAACATGATGCAGGGAGTTGCATGGCAAGAGAGGTTGCCATGAAATCTTGAAGAAGGCTCAGGTTGAGATTTCCCTAGGAACCATGGGGATTGAGTCATGGTGTTTGTTGTTAGTCTTGTGATTTTCGTCTTTTATGAATTTTTGAGCTTGATTTGAAGCTTTGTTTATGTCTAGTGTATGGCTATACCACTTTGTTTACGGAGTCATGTTGTTATTGTTTTTTATGGTATTATTCTTGTTTGTTTCTTGTCTTTCCTTTTATGTTTTGAGTCTTGGGAATTGGTTGGGAAAGAGGAAAGTTGATGGAAATGGGGAGAGATGTGTGGTACCCAACCGATGATATAAGACCCAGATGAATCTCTATGCATGAGTAAGCGCAGAAGAAAGTAAGACTATGACAGTTGGTTGGACTGGTTGGGTCCATTGTGGTAAATAGATTGTAGGAATATAGTCATGATAAAGGTAACATGAAAAGATAAATCAAATGGATTTGAGGTGTCATATGCTTTGGCTATGTTGGGAACTGTTGCTCTCAATGCCTATGCATAAATAAGGAAGTTCTCTTAACCTAGACCTTATGTTATATGGTAATTGTTTTTTGATCATGATTATGTTGAAGTTTATATATGTATACCTGTATGAATGTATGTCATTGTCTGACAGGATCATGATTGTTTTATGCTAACGTCTATATATGTATGTATGTATCCATGTATCTATGTTACTGCCTGACAGGGTTGTCAGGGATCATTCTTGTGGAGGAATGATTGCTTATGCAGGAGAACGACATGAAGAGGTTCCTGGTCTTACGAGGAATCAATTGGGAAGAGTAGTCACGACAAATATACAAGGTCAATATCATGTGGATATGATTTGGAATTGTATACTTGTATTATGCCTATTTTTATGTTATGACAAGTAATGATGAAGGATACATCAGCAAAGTGAAATCAGTGTGGTTTGCGACATGTTAGGATAAGCATAGATGAGATACCAAAAGCAAGGTTTCTTGGGAAGGACACTGTGGTTTTGGATGTGTTGTATTATTGTTGCGCATAGGTTGTATATGTTGTACATGTTGCATCTATGATGTGTGCACTTGTGGTGTTGTGTATACATAGCATGTGTACATGTTATTCATGCAATGTTATATACAAGATGGTACAAATAGGTTTGTGTGAATATTGCATATGGGGTATTGTATACATATTGTACTGTCTTCATGATGTATATGCGGTGAGTGTGCATATGGTGCTCTATGCATGTTCGATATGCAGTGCTGTCTACGGATGATGTTATGTACATGTTGGATATGCAGTGATATGTACATGTGGTGTTGCGTGCATGTTGTACATATTGTTGAGCTAATTTATGTGACTAAATTAACGCAAGTATTATTATCAATCCGGGTTTGTGAAACTTAGAGGAAAATCCATTATTTATGAAGATCGAATATAACTATACTTTGAAAGATAAATGGCAAAAGAAACTAAGGAAACATATATCAAAAACTCATAATTCAACAAGCTTAAAAGAGGAAATACTGAAAGAGTTCTTGACTCAAGAGACCTGCTCTCACCTCAATTATGACTTCAATGAATTAGAGACTATAATTAAAGACTCAAGATGCATAAATCATACATGAAAAGGAGCTCTTAACTTAAGAGACATTCAAAGTTTTCCATAATAACTTATTCATCTTAAGATATAAAGCTGAATAGAAACAAACTGTTGCATGTAAATGAAGGACTAAATCTAATGCATCATTTCAAAGAGAGAATGCTCAACTTGAGCACTTGCTTGCCAACTCAATTAGATGATGAGGAAACCATTAATAAATGAAATCAATAAACATGATGCTATCTGAAATAAAACTTTGAACAACCAAAGCTAACATCAACCAGAATTGCAATGAAATAGAACTAGTCTAAATTGGAAGTGTACTTAGCTTGGTGTGGGGGCCCTCCACCCTTGCCTTGCACACTTATGGGGATGATATCAGAAGCTTAGATCAGTTAACCATCCATGTATTGATCAGAAAAATAAAAGTAACATAAGTCTCCAACTTCAAGTCTTCACACCAAAAATATTACAGCATAACAATGTCAAATGTCCAGTATGTTGAGCCATCAAAATGTGGCTCTTAAATAATGAGTCTATGAAACCAACTGATCTGAAATCTCTCTAACAAACATAGCTATTCTAATCCACCTATCCAGGTCGAATCCAACTTCCTCATCCCAAAATATATGACTAAAATCAGGGAATCTTAAAACAGCCCTATTTAAATGGGATTTCTGGATGACTAGTCATGATTGACTAGCTCCAAAAAGGCATAAGAAAACTCGTTCTCCTGAAACCAAGCACAGGTAGCTTAGTCCTAGTTCCCAAGCCTTCTATTCATGCATCCCATTCGTGCTGAGGTGGCCTGCATCCATATCAGTCATGAAGTGATTACGGGAATTTCTTAAAACTGCCAAAATTGCACTAAAACTCAAACTTTAATAAAAACTTTAGAATTTGATAAATCAAAGTTAAATACCTGTTTAAACATCAAATATTCATTAAAGTGAGATGAATGAGATGAAAATGAGGGATAAATGGATAACTAGATATGTTTATTAAAGCAAAATGAGATCAAATCTGGAGCCCAACATCTCTCCCATGCTTATGTTCAAGCATGTCCCCATGCTTGCTTGCTTCTCTTGGACCTTCTGCCTCCTGAAGTAGATGTTGTGCCTATATCGGTTTCCCTGTCCACATAATCAAGTTCTGATCCCTGTTTGGCCTTTAAGATTGCTGCTTTGACCTTCTGCTTTTCATACTTAGCCTGCCATGTGTTTTTATCTTTCAGCCACTTAAATGCTTGTTTAGAGAGCAACTCATTTCTTCTTTTTAACTTGTTTAGTTCTTCCTGTAGTCTATCATTTGTTTTTGTTAACTTTGCATTTTCTTTTCTCTGAGCTTTATTCTCCTGTTTCAATTGCTTCTCAACAATTTTATTTATTCCAAGCTGATCTGTTAAGTCTTGTATCTTAGCCATATTCAGTTCTTTTTCAAAATCTTGAGTAGTTTTCATCAAAGATTCACCTGCATCATTGTCAAATATAGAATCTCTCTCAAGGGGTTCCTGTTCTTCTGGTCTCCTAGGAGAATAGGCTTCTACCTCCTTTTCAAAATCAACAGAATTTCTAGTCCTAGGAACAGAAATAGATGGATCAATCTCATGCATAGCTAACTTCTTTGCTCTGGTTCTAGGATAGAAAGGAGAGTTCATCATACTCCTATCCTCTTGTTCTACTTTATCTTGCATATCAACAAAATGTTCAGTAAAGTGATGTCTATGCATAAATTCCTGCCAATCTAACTCTGTTTCTTTCACCTGATATTCTACCAAGATTTTAATCAACCCTTGATGATATACCTGTGTGGCCTTTGGCTTATTTTCCTGTTTCACTGTGTCGATCATTTTAACAAGACTCTTATATAAGAAATATGGCAAATTTATTCTACCATCTCCCTTTATGTGCTGCAGCAATCTAACATGGTACAGATGAGCAATACTATACTGTCGGTCACAAGTCAAAAATTTATGAATGATCATAACTAACTCTCCCCATGGTTCATTGAACCATTCACGAGGTATCCCCTTAGCTCTATCAAAGGTCCCTTTCCTGTTCTTTTCAAGGAAGAAAGTCCAAGCTTTCTCCTTGAAATGCAGACCCTTATGATAGTTTTCTCCTACCATAGGTAAGTTGAGGGCTTTGGACAAGAATTCCTGAGTCACTGGGATACTGAGTTCACCTATCTGAGTTTTATCTTGACTGAAATTATTGATAAACTCTTTAGTAATTTGTTCTGAATGACCATTAAATTTCTGAAGGAAACCTATCATGCCTGACTGATATAGCTTTTCTATTGTTTCTTTTCCCCATTGCTCTATGTGAAATTTGGGTTCTACCCGGTTCGTCATTATCTCTGTGAACCAATAAATGTAATCCTCAGCTGTTACTAATTTCATATTTGACAAGGATAATGATTATTGTTTCTAAATGAAATCGTAAAAGCTATGAGGCTTACCTGCCCTTTCTGATTCAACTTTAAGTCTCTGCTGTCTTTCCTCTGTATAAACCTGTGTCAAATCCCTGTTTCAAAGCATACCAATCTGAATACCCATGATCAATACTCTGTCCCCTGTATATTTAAATCATAAATACACAAACAAAACTAACCATGTTTTTCAATCAAAACAACATGATTACTAAAAGCATAAGAAAAATTTTTGCTTTTAGTCTCTTCTAAACATCCTCTGTGTATTTATAATCAAAATTCTTCCTCGGCCTCAAAACATTCTCTGTATTTCTAATGACTGTATAATGTAAAACAAATTTTCTTCTCGGCCTTCCAAAAGTTTGACTACAAACTGCACTGTTTTTTTAACAAAAATTTTGAAACCATGGTTGAATATATAGACAATTCACTCTCGGCCTCTCAGAAGTTTGACTACAACTGCACAAAATTTTTTTGAAACCCATGACTGAATATATAGACAATTGCACTCTCGACCTCTCCTCAAAATATCACTGTGTATAAAAACGCATGAACCTAGAGGGCTTTCACATACGCTCGGCCTCTGTTCATCGAATGGCAAACATGCAAAAATTAAAAGAAATTTAATCAATGCTCTCGGCCTCAGGGCATGACCATGCAACGTGGTCTGGCAACAAACAATTGCAATCAAACAAATCAATTTAAGGACGGTTTCGAATGGTTTGACAGGCACAAACATGAGTCATTCAATAAAATGGACGCGGTTGACTATGGCAACTACAGCATTCCCCTGCTTCCTTTTCGGCGTTTCTTCCACTGCACACCCGTTCATATATATTCAACAGTCAAATTAAATAAACATGCCCGCATGTTTTTTGGTGCAGCTCTGGATTACAACCCTTATGGCCTTTGGTGACAATCGATGGTGCAATGGCAACATATATATATACACTTGGTGGCTTTCAACAAAAAGATATGACTCCAGTTCAACAATGTTTATACTCAGTTATTTAATTGCCCTTGGCGCATTATATGCATACAATCCTCACGCTCTCTATCATGTAATACATGCAACCCTTGAATTGGAGTGCTGGCCGATTCATTTCCATTGTTTATGCAATTAAAAACGGAGGCATTTAATCCTATATGCTGTTAACACGAAGAGATATCCCGGATTTGTGGTATTAACTGGCTGTCACTGGCCGCGCGGGAGGTAAACAACCATCGAATCCCCTCCTTTTCGGGCTATCAAACTGCTGTCAACAAGCAAACCCTGTGAGTAATGGCAGATTCTAGTTTATCTCTAGTTCGCCGAGCGCAAATCATGCATAAGCTTACCGTGTTGTTTACCAACTTCGGCGTCCAACGTAGAATTCTTCTTAAAGCTCTCTCAGGCTTTCTCCGACCTTCCTTTACTGCTCTGCTCTCAACCCCGACCCTCTGAGCTCTTGGCGATGAAGAAATGGGTTTGAATTGGGCAGGGGAGACTCTTATGACCGTTTGCTATGGTACCTGGTTTTCATTAGATGGTGGTAATGGTGACAGGGCCGTCCTCATTGACTCAGTCGCCCGACTGAGTCATGAGGATGGCCGTATTTTCTTTGGTTCAATGCATACCTGCCGCCGTTCCTCCAACCAATCGGTCTTCAGCCTTCATACACCGTGGCAAGACCGGACCTGCGCGCCGTTTGTTTGACTCATTGCTCTCATACCTTTCGTATAACCATTTCTTTGCAATGATCGCTGGTTGATATGGCGTCGTTTTAATCTCATTCTCCACCACTGCATATAGCCTCCTTATATCACCGTGTTGCAACCCTTCGTCGTTTTCATAATTGCCATGACAAATAGATATACCATAGTTGCCTTTGATTTGTATTGCGCATTGTTTTATGTTTTCCAATATATATATGCGCATTTGCTTTATGTTGCATACATATATACCATAGTCGTATTCTCTTATGACCATATATGACTTGCATTGCCCGCGTCCTTTGTATTATATGCTTTCACTTGTTAGGGTTTATAAATATGTTTCCTTCGTTTTTTATAACCCTATGTCTTTTAATATATATGCACTTTATATATAACCTTTTGTCATATGCATATTTCCTTCTAACATTATTAGGTTATGTCTTTTATAATAATCTGAGCGCCTTATAACCATAATGTTTCTTTCCAAATGCTTTAATACTTTAGTGCATAACATATAATATCGCCTTTATAATTTTAAAAATGACCATTGGGGTCATGTTTTAAAATTATAATCATTCTAATGCTCTTGGTTCATGTGCAGGTACAAGAGTGGTCCCAGTTTGATCATTTTGCATTCAATGAAAAATATCTAGGGAAATTTGATATGAATGGAATGGAATATGAAATAGGGGATGTAGGGTATATATGTGGGAAATAATGTTAATGAATATTTGTAGATATTAACTTCAATTAAATCAAAACTAGAATTTCCTACAAAATTTGAAATTTTAAGCACAAAATGGCGTAAAATATACTCCCTTGCTGTTGTTTGTACAGGTGATATGTACAGGTGCTCCTTGATGCTGTTTATACAGGTGGAATGTTGGATCCAAAATATGTTTGGACAAATGAAAAGTAGCCTTTTATTTCTGCTTCTTGTTTACTATGCTCTTTTGCTGTTGTTTCCTTCAGGTCCCTTTGAATGATGTTTTTCTTTCAGGTCCCTTCGCAATGTGTCTGGAATGATTTAATCCGCTGCAACTTGTTTGCTTCAGGTCCCTCTGCAATAGTATTTCTCAAGTCCCTCTGCAATGCTTCCGGTATATTGTCTCAGCTCTGATCTGGTTCTGCTGCAACAAGTTTGCTTCAGGTTCAAAGTGGACAACACAATCCTTTAGCTGTAACAGCTAAAGGCTTGCTATAATCCTCTCCCTCATTGAATGTTTGACTTGTCCGCAAGTCAACTGTTGAGAGGCCCTGCATTGACATTAAGTAAGAGTAGTAACACAAGAATAGAGAATTCATAGAGTCCAGGTTTCCCTGGTTTTCCTCTATGAATTCATGTTTGCTGAGTGCCAGTTGCCTGGTTTTCACTAGCAAACAATTTATTTTTTATTTTTTATTTATTTTTTATTTTTTATTTTTTGTTTTCATATATGTTTTCTCTTTTTTTTATTTTTTCTTTTTTAACTATACATATTTTTTATGCTTTTTCAGAACTGGAAGATGGCATAGCCATTATTTCCAGTCCATTTTCTTGGATCAGTTGTTTCATAAATATCTCTTTGCTAATAGGCTGATGATAGACCTTCAGCCTATGACCATTGACAACAAATGAGGTGGGATCCTGGTCGATGGTCTTTATCCTCACAGCTCCATTGTCAAAGATTTCCTCAATTTCATATGGCCCCAGCCAATGTGTTGTAAATTTTGCTTTGAAATCCCTGAATTTGGAGTCGAATAATAACGCCCAGTCTCCCTTCTGGAATGTCTTGGTTTTGATGTATTGATCATGCCATTTCATCCTCTGTTGTTGTACTAGTGTTGTCTGTTCAATGGCTTGTTGACGCTTTTCATCCAATTGGTTTAGTTCCATGATTCTCTGTTGTTGTGCCTCGGTGAGATCCATGTCCAACTGTGCTGCTAATCTGTAGGTTTGTATTTGAAACTCAATGGGCAGTAATGCTTCTTTTCCATACACCAACTGGTATGGACTAAAACCAGTTGTATTTCGCCATGTGATCCTATAAGCCCATAATGCATCCTTGAGTTTTTTAGACCAGTCCTTTCGATTAAGCTGCACTGTCTTAGTCATAATATTTTCTAAGACCTTGTTTGTGGATTCTACCTGCCCATTTGCTTGCGGATGATACGGAGTAGATTTTCTGTGCTTTATCTTGTATTTTTCTGTCAGATCCCGCACTAATTTTGAGGTAAACTGCGCTCCTTGATCTGTCACTATTTGTCTTGGTACTCCATATCGCACAAAAATTTCTTCAAAGAGGAAAGTAACCACTGTGTCCTCTGTCGCTCTGCTTACTGCTTTGGCCTCGACCCATTTTGTTACATAATCCGTGCATACAAGAATGTATCTTTTTCCATTTGACGACGGATTAATGGGTCCCACAAAATCAAGTGCCCATTGTTCGAATGGCTCAATGAGGACTTGAGGCCTTAGTGGCATTTCATCTGACAGGATGGGTCTCCCTACTCTTTGGCAACTGTCACACTGTTTGACATATGCCTTGGAGTCCTTGAAGATAGATGGCCAGTAATAGCCCAATTGCAGCACTTTGTATGCTGTTCGTTTGTCTGCAAAATGGCCACCACATGGTTCGTCATGACATGCTCTAAGTATATCTAGTATTTCATCTTCACGTACACACTTTCGAATCATTAGATCAGAACCAGTATAAAACAAATCACCATTTACCCAGCTATATCTAGAACTTTCTCTAATTATCTTCTTTCTTTGCTTGCTTGTAAAGTGATTTGGAAATTGTCCAGATGACAAGTAATTTGCAATATCAGCAAACCAAGGGGTTTTTACTGTGATTGCAAATAGATGTTCATCCGGGAAGTTATCTATCACAGGATTTGGGTCTTCTGGTGTTTGGATGCGGGACAGAAAGTCAGCAACCTGGTTTTCCTTACCGGGTCGGTCTTGGATTGTAATGTTAAATTCTTGCAATAACAGGAGCCATCTTGTAATTCGCCCATTAGTGATGGGTTTGTTCATCAAGTATTTTATTGTTGAATGATCTGTGTGAATAAACACTTGATATCCTGTTATGTAATGCCTGAATTTGTTTACTGCGTGTATTACAGCTAACATTTCTTTTTTAGTGACTGTATAGTTTGCTTTTGCAGGTGTCAGATTTTTACTAATAAAGTATATTGCATAGTGAAGCAAATTTTCTTTCTGTCCTAAAGAAGCGCCAATTGCTGTATCGGATGCGTCAGTGGAAATATGAAATGGTAAAGACCAATTTGGTCCATGAAGTATAGGTGCCACTGACAATTTGTCTTTTAGAATTTGAAAATCATTTTGACAGCTAGTAGTCCATTGAAATTCAATGTCTCGTGCTAGTAGTTTAAACAAAGGTTGTGCTATTTTACTAAAATTTTCAATAAAGCGTTTGTAATAGCCGGCATATCCCAAGAAACTTCTTACCTCCTTCTGTGTTGTAGGTGGCATTAAGTTATTCAGGACTTCAATTTTAGCTGGATCCACCTTAATTCCTGATGCAGAAATATGGTGGCCCAGCACTATTCCCTCTGTTAACATCATATAGCACTTCTCATTGCTTAATGACAGATTTGTTTCGATACATCTTTGTAAGACTTTTTCAAGGTTTTTAAGGCAATCATCATAGGTATTTCCGTAGACTGTAAAGTCATCCATATACACTTCTACACATTCATGTACCAGATCAGCAAAAATTGCAAGCACTGCTCTTTGAAAAGTCGCAGGTGCATTGCATAACCCAAATGGCAAAACATTGTATGCATAAGTTCCCCATGGGCATGTAAATGTAGTTTTGCCCTGGTCTTCGGTTGCTATCTTGATCTGATTGTATCCGCTAAACCCGTCTAAGAAAGAAAAATATTTCTTTCCAGCTAGAGAGTCCAGCACTTGGTCAATGAATGGTAGAGGAAAATGATCTTTTAATGTTGCTTTGTTTAGTTCACGATAATCTACACATACCCTCCACTTGCCATTTTTCTTTGGAACAATAACTAATGGTGAAACCCATTGACTATCCGAAATAGGATAAATGAATCCGACACTCAACAACTTCTGCAATTCTTCTTTTACTATTTCCTTCATTGTAGGATTCATTCGTCTTTGCGGTTGTCTAACAGGTTTTAGTTTATCATCAGTGTAAATGTGGTGGGTACATGTGTTTGGATGGATGCCTTGCATATCAATATAATCCCAGGCAAATGCTTTTGAATATTTCTTTAATAATGCAATTACCTCTTGTTCTTGTTGTGATTGCAGTTGGTTTCCTATATTGAGAGTTTTGCCAGTATATACCTCAATTGTTTTGATTACAGGATTGGAAATTGTGCTTACAGGAAAAATGTTTTCAAAAGAATTTTGCAAAGTTGAAATAGTACAAGTTTCCTGGAAACACTGATTTAAAAGGTTATCAGCAGCTTCATACTGTTCTCGTCTAAGCTGCTCTGAAATATTTGGTTCTGAAATGAAAAGATCCATCAAATCTTCATTCCCTTCCTCTTCTCTAAAATCATAGAATTGATTAATACTTAAAA